>CAJUYH010002599.1:0-38889 GCA_910591685.1 Galerucella tenella
TAGATAGCACGAGTTTCGCTTGTAAAATTGAAATTCACCCCTCTGACATACGAAAGAAGACTGATGCAGCTGTACGATTTCGTCGTTTGTCCCCGCGAGTTCCGAAAGCAGCCCTTCGTTGTTCTTGTCTACTGTATTCTGTTCGTTTCGTTTCTGGTTTTGAAACCGTTGAGGTACTGGCACAAAGCAGCACGGAACATATTCAAGCGCTTCAAGCGCCGAGGAGTGATGTTGCCAATGTGAGCGAAAAATCAGCAATAACAGAGAATTATTTTTCTAAATACACTAAATAGTAAATAATTTTTGGTTTTATTTCAAGTTTGAAGAAAAAAATGTAATCTGCATGACATTACTTTTTATTGTTTCTTATTGCAATCCAGTGTCAACCAAGTTTATTGATGAAAGACTAGTTTAATTTAAGTGAGTAGGTTTTTTTTATTAGTAGGAAAGTAAATTTTTGTTAGGTAGGTATAAAGTTGATGTAAAGGGTTCAATGAAACTCAAAGTCAAACCACAATATATTTAATGTCCGTTGGGACTCAAAACTTGCAGCTAGTTTCGGTAACAATTACCATCAGGCTGTAACAAATAGAAAGTGGTACCATTTTCTACTAGGTAGGTATTGGAGGCACTAGGCAAGGCTTTTCGAGCGGCCCCACAACCGGGATGTATTTTCTAAAATTTAACCGAAAATGGCAAGTTTTGAGATTTTTTAAGGGCTATTTTAAAACAAATTGAACCTCAAGTTGGTAACGTTGAAACTATCATAGCATTGGCGCGCAGCTTATACGATCTACAAAAATGGTTTTGCCTTGCGGCCATAGGCGGTTGCCTAGTCTGCCTAGTGGTAAATCCGCCACTGGACGGGGCTCAAGCCCAGGTCCCCTCGCTCGATTTAGTCTCTGGCCCCTTCAGAAGTTGAAACCGCCAATGGTATAGTTGCCTCTGCCGCACTGTCGAAGAACACGTGTTTTAACTTCTGCAATTGATTTTGGACAAACTGTCTTCAGACAATTTCAGCTTATTTGAATTATAATTAAGCTGTAAATCATCTATATGCATATTCATCTTATAGCCAAGTTTAAAAATATCTATATAAATAAAAATAATATTCAAACATTGGAGATCAATTTCCGGAAACTCAGTTGATTAATTTGGCAACCACGTCAAGCTAGGCAGCCGGCATGGTATTTGCAGCGGATCAGCACAGCCGGCGTTCGTTGGGTCGTCGGATTGGATAGGACTCCACACCCGACCCACCGCACCACAAGCTGGAGCGTCTACCATCGGAAGATTGTCAATTGGACTGATCTTTATGAAGCTCGCAGAGGTAAATATAAAAGTGTTTTATTTCGAAATAAGGTAAATGTTTCGATAAGATCATAAGTTTTATTTGATTATTAGATACATGTTTGTAACCGATGCGTTGATCATAAGTTGTAGATGCATGAGAAGAGAAGAAATGCATGTTTTTATTTGATATCTTGGGTAATAGGTGGAATTTACCTTTTTTTTTATTGAATGCTGGCTTTCAATTTTCAACGATAGATAAACAACAATGAGAATAGCAATAATTGGAAGATTGACGAGGGCAAGAATATGGTTCTTTTCAAGGATTTGGACTAATTAACAATGGTTTGTAGGCGGGGGACAACCTTCACCGAGAACTGAAACAGACAGCGTAGTGTAGATCTTTACAGATCTTAATACAGCGGCTATGGCTACGACAGAAACGTATATTTAAAGTGTAATGTCAAATATTATTTATTGCAGAAGATGTCAACTGTCAGAAGACATTTAATTGGAATGTTCATGTAGGCTTTAGGTGTTTATCGCGGCTTTATTTTAATTCCACGGATTGGATCAGCCCCCACGCAAATGTAATCAAGAGAATAATTAAGAGGCTCTCAATATTTTGTATTTACAAACAAAGAAGTAGTATAGTAAAATGTCTCGTCTGGTTGTCGACTTAGGTAGACTCGATGCGGTTCAACTCTTTTCATCAACAACGGCGGCCAATGAATATGTGCATCAGAGTTGAAGGTCATTATCAACAGACTCCCACTTTATATACAAATCAACGTTGCCAGGATGTTCAATTTTAATAGTCTATTTTCGTAGGTAGGTAGGTAAGAGTTTTCAAAAAGGAACTTGAGCAAATTCGTAGTCCTTTTTCTGTTGAGATAACAACCTGGACTGGAATACCTACCTACCTAAAAAAAGATTTCGTACCTATAGTACCTATGATGTTTTCAGGTTACAGGGTCAGCCTTTATTAAACATTTGAGGATGATATTTGTGTATCCACTTAAAATTAAATTAAACACAACTAGTATGTATAGGTACTAATAAAAATGAAATACCTATATAGGTACTAATAATTTCCTACTAGGGGAGTCCCAATGGCCTAGGCCGGCACTGATTACCTACCATATAGCTTATTATGACTTAGTCTCTATTAAGTTCTTTACTGTCGTACATCTAAGTGTAATATTTATGTATCTACAACGGACCACGTACTATGAAAATTGCTTTTTAAATATATTTTTCTTATTTATCTCTATAATAAAATGGAGAATCTCTTGGAAATATAGCCATTTGAAATTTATACCTATGCGAATCGCCATTTGTAGAAGAATCATTTTTATGTAAGTACAAATTTTTATTATCATTGGATTTATAGCTCGTAACTCTTTTGTAAACATTTTCTTATTGTTATAGAATTGAAGATTAATTTTGTTTTTTGCTTTTTTAATATTTGGAACAGCGGAATTTTTCTTGATTAGCACAATATATAAGACAGTATGTAGCAGTCATGGCCGAGCGGTTAAGGCGTCTGACTAGAAATCAGATTCCCTCTGGGAGCGTAGGTTCGAATCCTACTGACTGCGAATTTTTTTTCACGTTTCAATAGATTGCTATGAATAAAACCGTTGATTGATCGTCTTAACAGATTTTCCTAATTATATTTTGTAACACAGAAGTAGATTATGTGAAGCTTGTTAAATATAAATTTCCTCAAAAGGATTGAACGTGTGTTCGTCGCCTTTGCCGATTTTTTTCTTAAATTAACATTTATGTCGTGAATTTTACCTACTATGTGACGCTTATGTACCATTTTAGATCGATTTTACATTAATTCTCACTTATACTCACCTCAAAAATGTTTGAAAACATTTTTAATTAATACTCGGATATAAATCATCTGGCCAATGCTTTTTTTTCTCATTTTGCTGAATTTTTAAAGCGACAGGATAATGAGAAAAATTAATGATAAATTTTCGATGAGTAGAAAGTACATTTTTAGTTATATCGAATAGTGCGGTGTTAAAAACAAATTTCTAGATGCTGATTTACGATATCACAGTTCCTTTTACATCTATTTTGAAGTCTTCCTTCGCCCCTGTATTTTTTACGTTCATTGATATAGACAAAATCATTCATTCCTGACTCTTATTAATGAATTTGTTATAGGCAACCAAACATACAGTGTCATTGATGGGATTTGAACTGACGACCTTCACTGTCGATTGAATAATGTTAATTACTTGGTTTACCATAATATTTTTAACCAATACAGTTCTGGCTATAATATATTTCCAATATGTTACGAGATAAACAAAATTTTGCTTCAATGGGTTTGCCTTTGTGTACTTTTCAGCGATAAAAATTACCGGATTTGGTCTCGACAACTAGTGACGTCTAGTTAACTTTTTAATAAACTCAACTAATATTTGTCCAGCTTCGTTGCAACTGTTTATATTAAAAGTAATCAGATAAACAAAGTCAACCAAAAGATCAACAAATATTTATATAACTTTTATTTATGTCGTCCAAGATAAATGTTCCAATATTTTGTTCACGGGACTAAATTTTGATTGAATATATAATTTTTATGGAGACATTTCCTGTTTCTATAAAAATGATTTACCAGCATGTGAAGAAATAGATTTATTCAAATTCATAGCCGGTGTTTCTTTGGTTGATTAGTCACTATCTTTATTCGATTTGACCTAACCTAAAAAATTCAAAGCTTAAGCTAAAGACCATTCCAGCACACCTGACTTTCTATAGTTCAGCCATATCGGGCTGGGTCCCTCGATCAGCTGGAGTTGAAGTGTGCGTGTTTTGGCATGTGGTTGTCGACAGACTATGTAGAACATGTCAATGTAATCTATAGCTATAGGTTCGTTCCAACCACCAGTAAATTACAGTAATATTACTAATACACATGCGCAGTTGAGAAAAATCGTTCCAACCACCTGAAATTCCTGGTTCAGAACTCTCGATTACTATCAGTTCTCTGTTCCATCCCGTTTATGGCAACAATTTCATCTTAAACTGTCAAATTTGTTTTTTATGGAAAGTGTAAACAGGATATGAAAGTGAGTTTTTAGTTTTTGAACTGTTTTGAAAATAGTGTGCACCGTTTCTTACTGACTGTTTCTTTGTGAACCAAATAACACATGGAACAGTCAGTAATATGTCTGAATTCTGGAACGGTCTAAGATTTGGCATTATAAGTATATGTTCTATATAGCCATTCAGTGAGTGAAGGAGAGAAATCTATAGAACAAGAGTGACAATGCAGATTCTCCTCTCCGGAGAGTGTTTCGACACCAACCGAGTCTAGAGTGGTGGGGAAGTATATTTTTCTCTCTTGGACATATAGAATTTTATGTATAAGTGCTCACTGTTACTCATTTATGATATTCTACAAAAGGAAGGTAAATATTTGCAGAATCTGTATAATATGTGTATTCAATAGCTGTATTCTTTTTACCAGTCGACTGTCTCACTTGTAAGAATAATTAAGACAAAGTGAGCTGAGATGAAGTAAGATAAATTGAGGCAAATTTATATCTAAAAAGAATGCATGACAGTCACATATCACAATTATAACATAACCTCTAATGTTTATACCTCGGATTATACCACAAAAATTTAGTTTATACACAAATTTTTTTTTCAACAGGCACTGAAAGTACCATAAATGCCACTTCTTAACGCAATTCTTATTTAAAAGAACATTAACCGCACTTTTAAGATAGATGTGACATGAGACATCAGCAAATATCCGATATCGCATTCCAAGTTCTATAAAAAGCTAGCTCAATTGGGGTAAGGGGGGAAGAAATTTTCTTAGTTAGTCTCACTTTGTACTCAACTCGAGCCATATTTATAGGCTATGTCAATTCACATCTTGAATTGAAATTCACAATTCGGTTCACAATAATTTCATATAGGTAAATATCGATTATGCAAATACAATCAATGCTGTATTATTAACCCAAAATCGAAATATCAATTTGTTTTATTGGATTATTTAAATTTAATGTTACTATTACTGGTAAGTATCAGTGACGGCAGTAATTTTAATAATTTATTTATAATAATACTATAATCAATGGCTTATGAATAACTGTTATTTTCACAAAATTAAAACGATTGTAAATAAATCAACAAAATGAACGCACCTAGGTAATTAAGGAAAATTGAAAACGTTGCAATCGAATACAAACGGTCATATATGTCAAAAACAATTATTAATTTAAACGAATCAGAGAGAAAGAGCTTTTGGGAGAACAGAACAAACATTTAGGTATGCAGGGAACAAAAAGAGATCAACATTATTCAGACTAAAGAGAGAATATTTGATGTGAAATGTATCATTGGTTGTTTATATTTCAGGATAATATTGATGCGGCCGTTCTTAGTTAACCACTTCTTTATTGAAAACTTATAGCGATAAGGTGTTCAGATGAAGTGTAAAAGTTGAATGAGGTGAAAAAGTCTACAAAAATCGCCGTTCTAACTAGACTACGTTTAGACCACTACATATTATGTATATTGAAAAATTCTTAGCCTACTATAGAACCAAACAAAATTTCAATGTCAAAATATTTTATTACTCAACATATTCTCCTCTTAATTTGATACATTTATTACAGCGAACCTGCAATGTCAAGATCTTTCAAAAAAATGTTTCTTCTCGCTCTGCAAACCAGTCCTCCACAGCTTTTAGTACCTCCTCGTTGGAAGAAAATTTACGACCTTTCAAACTTTTTTTTAGTTGAGGAAAGAGATGATAGTCGGACGGAGCCAAATCTGGTGAATAAGGGGGGTGTTCTAGTAATTCAAACCCTAAACCACGAACTTTTTGCATGGCAACATGAGATTTGTGTGCAGGGGCGTTGTCCTGCAAAAACAACACACCTTTGGATAGCTTTCCGCGTCTTTTATCTTTAATTTTTTCAGTGGTCGGTAATGTCGAATAGTAATCTCCGTCTATCGATCCACCCTTATCCAAAAAATCAATCATGATTACTCCATGGGAATCCCAAAAAACTGAAGCAAAAGCTTTTCCAGCAGATTTTTGAACACGAAACCACTTAGGTCTTGGAGAGGACGAAGGACATTGATCACCAACGGTATTAAGCATATCTTCGCAAATCTGCTTACCTCTTAACCCTTTTCAATACAGGTACTTGATGATGGCTCGATACTCCAATTTTTCGATTTTCACAATTTCGGTGGACATCTCTTTTCTTTTAATTTATTGCGTAACTCTGGTTTACTTCTTTGACGTCCAACTTCCAACTGACACTTCTAATGAGTTATTGTTCGTTGCTATTTTAACGCAATATTTTGTTTATGCATGGACTGGTCTAGGCTAGCTAGATATCAACACATCGTATAAGCTATAAGCTTCTAATCCAAAAGTGATAAACTAAGAGCGGCCGAACTATAGGTACCTCCTGTATGAAATATTTTAGAATATCTTCGCCGCTATATTTCATATTATACTTGGAAATGCTCTTCAGTTTAAAACATACTTGAACTCGTTCACTTCATTTTATGCTCCAATGAAGCTAAGCGCTTGAAGTGGTCGGTAAATGAGGAGTGGAGACCAAAAAAAGGAAATTTGCGGTTAAAATTCTATGTCGTAAATAACAAGTATTGTTTCTTTATTCACTTAAATTTCACCGCTTCGCTATAAATTTCTTAGTAAATTTATTACTCACATAATTTGTAAAAGTAGGATTTGTTAAATACCACCCTAATAGTTTTACCAGAATTTGAAGACTTCAAGAAAATAAATATTCATTAAAATAATGTGAAATTAAAAACAACCATAAAATCATTTGATTCTAGATGTTTCCACAAAAGGAAATCCAAAGGCGAGAGATCCAGTGATCAGGCTGTTCACTCTTTTCGACCCTTTCTGCCAATACAACCCTCTGGAAAACGTTTTAAAAAACTGTGGGGGTGTCCCGTCCTGTTGGAGAGTTAGTTGGACATTTACTAGATTAAATCATGTGATAAAATGAATATTAATCCATCTAGAGATAAAATGCAACCAAAATTCATAACATAGGCAACCCTTCACGACCAAGTGTATAACGTATTGCATAGTTACAAGATCCAGAGTGCGTTCAAGTAGAGTGAAGCAGTTACTTTAAAGCGGCAATTTATGGCCGCGGGAAAATTAAACTGCAAATAAGAAATTCAGCAATAAGAATGAAGATTGAAGAAATGGAAAATTGAGTAGCCCGTGGATGTCAATGTCGGAACGACGCTAGCCAATAAGCAAACATGACTGCAGTCTGACAAAATCTTGTTATCCGCTAGGGAGAAACTAAAATGCACTTATAGGTGTATGAAATTAGATTAAGAATATACTTTAAGCTTTAAGCGGTATATTTAAATTATTTTATATAGGTTTATATTATAGAGAATTATACTCTTTGCATGTTCAGCGAAATAGAATACAAAATAGGAATCATTCGATTCTATATGTTCCCAAAAAGAAGGTAAATCCAAAGGCGGGAGATCCGTTGATCTGGCTGGTCACCCTTTTGGACCCTTTCTGTCAATCCAACGCACCGGAAAACGTTTTAAAAAAGTGTGGGGTGCCACGTCCTGTAGTTAGTTGGTCCTCTAATAGATTAAATCATGTGATAAAATGAATATTAATCCACCTAGAGATAAAATGCAACCAAAACTTATAACATTATAGGCAACCCCTCACAACCAAGTGTATAACGAATTGCATAGTTACAAGATCCAGAGTACGTTCAAGTAGAGTGAAGCAGTTACTTTAAAGCGGCAATTTACGGCCGCGGGAAAATTGAACTGCCAATGAGAAACTCAGCAATAAGAATAAAATGAAGAAATAGAAAATTGAGTAGCCCGTGGATGTCAATGTCGGACCGACGGTAGCAACAAGACCGCACTCTGACAAGATCTTGTTATTTGCGCTACCTATTCGCTAGGAAGAAACTAAAATACACTTATATGAAATTAGCTTAAGAATATATCTACTTTAAGCGGTATATTTAAATTATTTTATATAGGTTTATATTATAGAGAATATACTCTTTGCATCTTCAGCGAAATAGGAAGACCTTTATTGCAACATATCCATATATACTCGAGGCACGGGTAAATACGGTTTCTGGTTTAACGTTTAACATTATTAAGTCATAACGCTATTAAGTTGAATTAGCTTATGGTTGAGCTAAATTAGTACGCAGAGACTGGTAAATGTACGGTATCTGTGTATCAAATTAACTGTGACGTAAAGTAATGGTATACCTATTCTCAAGTAATATCGCAAGTGCTAAAATTCAAATATCTGTGGTATTTTTTTTACACATGTGTTCATTTTATGGATCGGTTGAAAGTAAATCCTCACGTCATTGGTTCCTACAGAAATATTTGTGTTCTACAGAGACTTTTTGAACTGAAAAGTTTAGACGGAAAAATGTTTTGGATTGGATCTTTTCAAGTAAATTTGTTATAAACAATATCTGCGTGTTTCTTATCGTTGGGACGAAGTTGGGGAGCAAGCTTAATATTTGCGAATTGAGTATTCTGTTTTAATTTATTTCTGTAAATACGAACAGCTTTAAATATGTCGTAATATTTTTTATACCCCCATAAAAACAGGCGTATACTATAAACTTATCTTTGAACCACACTATAACTCATAGCCTTCAAAGTTTAAACTTTAAACAAAATATAATCTGTTAATTTGAAAGTTGTCAACATAATTAATTCCAAAGTAATTTGCCGAGTTAATTAGCCGTTTAATTAGCTAGAGATCTAATAAAATAAATCTGTTTTTGAATTTATTTTTATTTCAATGACATTAATTCATTTTTTTTTAGCTTCGGCAAAGTCCATAGAGCAAACGACAACCCTCAAATAAATCATTTGAAGATCGAAAACAACATTCATGTCTATTTAGATCGGTTCACTACAGATGAAAGAGCCTTAATAACGCCTCGATAGTGAGTGTTCGTTAAAAGGAAAAGCGAAAACTCTCCGTCAAAGAAAGAAAATTGAGCAGCTGGGAGGTATTTTCAGGGTCGAATTGAAATACAATTTTTTATTCACCGGCAATACGTTTAAGGCTATTTTTGGAAACAAACAATAAAAATAAAAACGTATTTGATTTCTACAAGAGTTTTTCCTTTTGGTATTTACTTTTTCCGTAACTATAACCTCACTTATCTCTGTATCTGTAGAGTGGGGAGGGTGAGTGTGTAGGCTCACAGCACTTAGGCCACATGTGACCCATTGTACATCCTCCCGAGGAGTTGTCCTCCTAGGTCATTGTCCATCCTGTCCTTCTCAGGAAGGTGGTCAGGTCACTAGGAGACATCTCCTTTATATCGGCAGGTGTAGGCCAAGACTCACCGAACACACACTCTCTTATTGACGATAACTCCGGACACTCGCATAAGACATGCCTGACAGTTTCATCTTCCTGTTCACACATCCTGCATAGAGGTGTGTCCACTAACCCCATAGTATGGAGGTGTTTCCTTAGTTGACAGTGACCAGTCAGAAATCCTACTGTTAAACGTAGGTTTTTCCTGGTCATCGCCAAATATTTCTTCGGCGCCAGCTTTCCAGGGTCGCCCAGGGTGATCCTGGCAAGACTGCATCCTTTGATTCCATCCCATCTCTTAAGGGATTGAGCATGGGTGTAACGTTTGGCTAGTTCCGCAATTGTCGAAGTCGTTAAGCCGTAGGTGTCACTGGGTCCTAGAATTTTCAGTCCAGCGGCTTCCCTGGCTAAAGAATCAGCAATGCGATTTCCTTTACTCCTGTCGTGCCCTTTAACCCACCTCAGGATAATATTGTTATCTGCCGAGGCGTCAGCTAAATCTTGGTGGCACTCTAGTACTAGCCTCGATATAACACGTTGTCTGTTCAAGGCTAATAGGGCTTGTCTACTATCAGTGCAGATTATCATGGTTTTGCCAGAAATTCCTCGTCTGGTTAGTTCTTTTGTGGCAATTGAGATACCAGCCAGTTCTGTTTGAACCACGCTGGTATTGTTTCCCATTCCCCACTTAATCTTGAGGCTCAGTGCTCTCGAGTAAACTCCACATCCTGAGCCTTCTTTCATTTTTGAACCATCTGTATAAATGCGTATTGCATTTGCAGCGTCTGGTTCTGTGTTCTGTTTTATTTGAATTTTGTAGGGTTTGTTAAACAGAAACCTGGGTTCAATTGCATCGTTGGCTGCCTGCAGCAGAGGTAGCGCAGTGAGCGCTTCCTGCCATAGGCTCAACCTCAATTGGCCCACTCCTACTTCGGGGTTTACACCAGCCGTGCGCAATCGTACCATGGCCATTAACGCAACCTCCTTGACGTGCAAGTCCAGAGGGGTCAGACCAGTAATTAGTTCCATTGCTGCGGTTGGTGTTGTTCTCATGGCTCCTGTGATGTTCAGACAAGCCATTCGCTGTATTTGATATAATTTTTGGATGGCCGTTGCTTGTAGAACTTTCGGTCCCCATGCAATTGCTCCATACGTTAACATGGGTCTTATTATTGCAGTGTAGATCCAGGTGACCACACGGGGTGACAGACCCCATGTGCGTCCCACTGTCCTCCGACACTGTTCATAAGCCACATATGCTCTTTTTGCTCTGTTGTGTAGATGAGAGTTCCATGTTAGTTTCCTGTCGAGGGTAATACCAAGGTATTTCACCTCTTCCGAAAAGTTTAGTTTGCTTTTGACCTCACTTAAAAACTAGGTGAAGTAATTTGAATTTCAGTTGGCAATTCTGTAGACCTCTTATTGGTCAGATTGCGTCCAGTTTCACACAAAACTTTTCACCATTGACATTAGTTGATAATATCCATTTTTGACAGCTCTTAACATATTATAAATTGTTAGATATAACGTAATTTAAGTAACTTCACTACCTGTAATTCCCCATTATCAACAATGATAAAAGATAACATTATAAATCATTGGGATTTTCTGCTCAGTGAAACTGGTTTTAATATTTTATTAATTGGAAATAATAATTAATAAATGACCGTAAACAACAAAGTACAGACCTGTCGAGAACTGTCAGTGTGGCAGTAGAAAAAGTCGTAAGACACATTGCCGCTACTAAAGTAACGCCTTCATACTATTTTGAACTCTCGATTGATAAGTTGAGCTTGCGCGTAATCTAAACATCAACCAATCAAATTTTTGTGAGTCAAAGATTAGGATTAACGTTTGTAATACATTCAAACGGTTCATTATTTTGATTGGGATTATTCACAGTTCTACCGTTTTACCCATTTCTTCCTACGTAATGTGTTAGAAGGACATTAACAATCGATGACTCACACCAAGAAGGGTATTATTTCAACCATACTTGAGTTGTATCTAAATTAAAACAAAACAGCTGCTAACTGAGTACTTGTTGTGGCTTGTTAGTTCGCGTTCAAGAGAACTCGATGTCACGGCACCGGGCGGGAGCTAGATAGTTGTCACTTGTCACTGTCACCCTAGCGGTTGCGCGTGGCAAATAACATTGATAACATAAATAGAGTGCAGGTGGCGCAAACGGTGATTGTGGGAGGTTCAAAAATGCCCGCACTTTGCTTTGTTACAGTTTAAATTTCGATTGAATTGAAAGTACCTATAGTTCGTCTAATATCTCAATCGAAAACTATTCTGGTTAACTTCCACGGTTCGTTCAATGTTTTCTTGATTATGAAAGACCAATCTGGGTGAAAAATCATAATCCTCTGATTTGTTAATTACCGTCTACGTAGAAATGTCGTGGTCGGTTTTATGCCATACAAAGGAAATATTTATTGCCAATAAATCACTTCCCACCACAGCCACAAAATTAAAGTAAAACCTAATTATAAAATGGAGAGTTATTTATTTTGTATTACGTTAAAAACGACATTTGACCATATTCCAATTATCAACGGTTTGAGATTATTTTTTCTACGGGTTAAATATTGAGGTCTATATCGCCTAATTTAGCTAATTACGCATTCGAGGGATGTTTGTGCTATCGACATAAATACAAAATCCTGTAATGTCCGAAATATCTATGAGTTAACAAACTCGGATGGCATAATGTAATATCAAAGTTATTTTACGATGCACAAATCAATACCTATTCAAAGTTTATAATTGATTTAAATTTACAGTATTTATTTACGTTACATAAACTAATTTATTAGTCCAGTAAATGAAGGCGAAAAATACCGTCAACATGGGCATCTGGTCCAGCAAGAAATTTTTTTTTAATTTGCAGGTGATAGTAGGTACACTTAACCCCCAAAATGTCAGGTTCCTGAAATTTGTGGGAGGGTCGGAAAATGGCTCTAAAGATCCCGAAAAGCATCCACGTGTACACGCACTATAGCAGACGCCGTCGACCACACTATAGATGGCGTGGAGGCGTGTGAGAATAAAATGAGGCACCAATCACAACAAATTTAGAGACAAATTGCTTTTCAATGCATTAAATAAAATACTTGATACACATATCAAAGGAAAGTTCAGAATGTGACCTTTCATCGGGTATGATGCTTGACCGGGAAGAATTTTACTATAGAGAGAAAAAACTCGAAAGAATAGCTGTCTCCCCTCAGGAAACTGGAAATTTCCCTGATTTTGCTGAAAACCCAGGGGTCTTACCATCGGCAAGAGGATATTCTAGCCTTTCTCCCAATATCAATTATAAGCGGGTTTGACAGTTAATCATCGAGAAATTCCCGATAAACCAGAGCGCTCGGGAAAACTCCAGAAATCCACAAAAATCGCCTCTTAGAAAACACATTATTCAAAAAAATACGGGCGAATTATTGGTAGCATTGTTTCGGAATAAATAAAGTACCCCTCAAAGAACCATTATCCAATAGGATTGGCTGAAATAACTATCAATAAAAATAATATGAATAAATCCATGGAAGCATTGAAAAATCTAGCAAAGACGAATTTTGGCCTGGTTTTCCAATGACCCAGGAGCACATATTGAGTGGATAAAAACACGCCTTAGTAGCCACAGATCCCTTCTTTCACCCGCACTTTGATTCATTAAAAAATATTGATTTTCACGCGAGTTATTAAAAAATTCGCAATTTACTTGGTGACGTCAAGCCCTCAGAGCGTGCTCTCTATAAGCCGGCCTGGAGCTCAATTTTGAGTCGGCGTTCGGGCCATTTATCTCGAAAACTACAGTAGAAAAAATTGACCTTTACCGTGACGTCATACCTACTAACCTCGCGAAATCAATCAATGAGTCAAAAATGGCTACAGTTACTTTGTCGTGTGCGTAAATACGTTGACTGCTTGTTTATCTTGTTCAGCCACCGTCTAAGAAGTGAGGTTAAGTTGGAAATATTCATTAAATGCGAAACAGAAAATTCTGTACTTATCGTGGAATAAAAATAATAAATTAGAGGTCTTGAAAAAAACCGATTTTATAGAATTTATCTGAATGCAAATGATGGAACGATTTAAACAAAACTCGATGTATCAAAATAATGACAGTTGTCATAATAGGTCAAAATAAATTCTTATGAATACAACCGATTAATCGTTTTTGGTGCTATCTCTTTCCAACATATGGAAGTAATAATTAGAGTTACATAAGAACGTATGTCATTGCTTGAAAGACAAGTGTACGTATATTGTATGATGTGTTTTTACTGTCAGTAGAAAAGGATGAGGTATATAAAGTTTGTGTTTACTACTGTTCATTGTTAGTGACGTCAGGGTAAAGGTCAATTTTTTCTACTGTATTTAATTTTTCTAAAAAATGCTAAGGATCATTTTTGTGGGTAAGGAACTGCTCTTTATTTTTCGTTTGAACAAAAATTCTCCAGTGGTCAAATATCGGCAGATATCGCGGGAAAACGGATTTTCAGGAATTTCAGAGCCATTTTCCCACCCTCCCACAATGGTCAGGTACCTGACATTTTGGGAATTTAATGTGCCTACCATAACCTGCAAATAAAAAAAAAATTGCTCTTGCTGGACCAGTTGCCCATGTTGACACCTTCGTTTACTGGACTATATATACACAATATAGAGTTATCATATAACTGTAAATCTAACTACTTTTGCTAAGCATTTTATGTAAAATTTCGATTTTTCTCAAATCCTCGTGTTCATAAAATCTTTTCAAGTGTAGAATTGTAAATGCCATTAGTTTAAAATTTGCGCTCAACTAGAGTCAGAAGTAACCAGAGTCCGTCAATGTCACTTGACATCTTCGACCTTCGACTATTGCCTTTATTTATACTGGCCCATTGCATGAATAGAAAAAATGATTGTATTGACACAAAATCCTACATGATTTGTTATGTAATAAAAATACTTAAATAAGTTGACTGTTATAATTATTTCTGGTTCAAAACTCCAAAAATTCTTACACCAGTTTCATGAACAGAAGAAAAAGCAATAATATACATAAGCGTAGTGAATCTCAATAATATTATGTTCAAGTTTGTAAAAGCCAAAAACGCTTGAGGCAATATCTACCAACATTGTACTGAGAAGACTACTAATTAGTTAATTATTTTGAATTAAACTTTATTCTATTATTAGAAGAAGAATATATTGAAACAATACATGTTTTCATAATGGAATACTTTGTTAAATAATAGAATAGCGATAAAATACTAGCACAAATATCTCAAGGAACACGACATGAGAATAAAATGTAACAAAACCGTGATAATGACAGTATCCATGCAATACAAAGGCAATGAAGTCAACAGAAAGCTTATCCATACTGGACAGAAATGGCAACTTGGAATCAGATGTAAATAATAGAATACAAGCCACGTCTAAATTATTCAATGCACTGAAAGGGGTATATTTTAACAAAAGGGAGGTTGATGAAACAATGAAATGATTTGATTTTTTGAACCGGCCTTCACGTATGAAACGGAATGATGGATACTTACCCAAAGGCTTAAATCAAAGATCATAGCAATGGAAATGGAAATACTAAGAAAATAGAAGGAGTAACAAAGCTAGACAGATTAAAAAGCGAAGAAATTAGAGCTAGACTTAAGGTGGATCCTATAATATTGAAAATGGAGCAAACTTTTAGCTCAGATGGTCCGGACACTTGTCAAGAATGAACGAAGATAACATATTAAACAAATATGGGAGGCAGGTTGGAATGGAAAGAAAAAATAGGTAGACCTAAGAAAAACTGGAATCAAGAAATAGGTGACGCACGGAAGGAAAGAGACTTCTTGGATGGAAGCAAAGAAGATAGCAGAAGATTAAAAATATATTGCGGAACCAGCATCCCCGACACCTAACTTATACAAGGGGAACCGATAGCGATGGCACACGATTTGGATAACAACTGTTCAATTCATTTGAGCAATATTTTGGTCAATGTTTCTTTTCTAGTAAAGTTATTCTACTACAATGATTCTAGGCAACTGGCTGCATGAGGACTACACCAATTGTTGCGATGGAGGTGATTCCTTGGTCTTCGGCCTCTCCACCATGTGATCGAGGCTGAGGCGGGGAGGGCTTTCCTGCGCTTGAAACGGCTGGGATACGTGCGAAGAGGGGAAGAGTGCAGGCACGTCAATAAGCTCCGGCTCCTGGAAGATATTCCAGTTCTGGCTCGAGCGGCTGATTAATGCCTGCGTAAGTACTACTTCGCTACCTCATACAGGGCCATGATACGGGATAGAGAGTCCTGGGAAAAAGAGAGGAATACACAGCCTAATGGGACCGTCTGGTACACAGATGGCTCATGCTCCGGTGATAGAGCAGGGGCTGGAATTTACTCCAGGAACCCAAGAACACAGGTTTGTGTACCATTGGGTGATGGTGTATCTGCATATCAGGCCGAGATATATGCTATCTTGGAATGCGCAGATAAACCTAGACAGAGGTTATGCGGATCGACGCATAACCATATACTCCGACAGTCAGGCAGCAATTAAAGCCCTGAGTGGGTATACCAGCAGCTCAGGACTTGCTAACGAATGTCGAGAACGACTTGCTAATCTTGCAAGGCGGAACGTGGTGCGGCTAGAATGGATTCCAGCCCACTCTGGTTTTGAAGGCAACGAGATGGCGGATGCACTGGCTGCGGAAGGGGCGGCAGCTCTTTTCTGCGGCCCGGGCCCGACCCTGGGCCTAACAAAACAAATAATACGCAAGGAGACGAAGAAGTGGCTGAGGAATCAGCACCTCGCTCATTGGAATGCTCTGCAGGGTCCTAGACAATCCAAACTTCTACTGAAGGGATGGACTAATGGACACGCCAGGGCAACCACTGAACTACCAAGGAGTAGGCTAAGGAAGATAGCAGGACTCCTAACAGGGCACTGCTGTATGAGGAAGCACCTCTACAAACTGGGAGTAGAGGAAAGTTCCCTTTGTAGGGGTTGCGGCATGACTGATGAAACGTCAGTTCATGTTCTCTTAGAGTGTCCACACTGGGCTGTATTACGCAGGCGAATCTTCCGAGTCACTGTCATGGCTCCTGGAGACACAAGCAGGCATCCACTGAAAAAGGTTGTGGCCTTTATTAAAGGGCTCGGCTTCATGGATGACTAGGTAGCAGGAATGGCACAATGGTCCCGCCAGTGGCCTCAGTGTCGGAACTTTGGCTTGAGTTGTCCAGGACAAGGCTCGCCTGCACATTTAGTAGTAGTAGTAGTAGTAGTAGTAGTAAGATACTTACAGAATCGTATTCTTTTAATTTGTACCTTGGTTTATTTGGTACACCACCTTCATAAGAAAATTCTCTGGATGGTTTGAAAAGAGTTCCAGAACCGCGACTTGACTAGACTAATTTAATTTTAAATAAAATTCAACCAAATTACAATTGTTACACCTAAATTAAAGATACCACTTTTTAGCTTAGTACGGCTTTTATGCTGTTTTATCTCGATCTCATCATGAACTAGGGACGATCGCATTTTCATCCACACTACAACCTTTTTTTGGTAAAATCTGCTATTTTATTCTGCATAATTTAGTTTTATCCATGACTTGCATACGCTTCAGAATTTCATTAATGTTCTCTTTGGCAAAATAATACTAACAAAAACAAATTGTTCTAGTTCTTATAACCATTAAATTTATAACGTTCTTCATTATTACACGAATGCGTAATAAATTTTCTCGAGATATTCGAGAACTTTAACATGGAAAATAAGTAGAGCCGAAGTTACTGAAGTTTGTTTGGTGCACAACAGCAATGCGATTTGGCCAAGCATGCTATGGATCTCATTTACCACTGGATAAACGAGAAAGAGAATGATTTTCGCAAACAGAATGGAAAAATGGAGCATTTCAACAAAGTTACAGGAGGCACCTAGGTGCACTATTATTGCTGAGTGAATGGAAGTATATTTTCACAATCCAATATTACCAGCTGTTAGGGGCACCTAAAAAGCTCTTTACTAGTTCATCTACTATTCCATTTCATTCCACAAGAACTTTATGCTTTATTAGTTCCAAAATGGTGTGGAAATGCCTCGGCAAATTCAATAAACTAGTCGAAAACAATGTAATGTGGATTCCAGAACACACTGGAATAGAAGGAAATGATATAGCGGATGAACTAGCAAAAGGGGGACTGAAATAAATTTTTGGGGTCGGAACCTTTTTGCGGAATCAGCTCCAATGTAATATTGGAAGAAATAGGTAAATCCGACAAGAAGATCTGACAATTGGAAATATCTACTGGAGCTTAGGCAATCATAGACTCCTCTGGTTGACTGCAAACCGGTTGAGATCAATTCAACTGTACTAAGAGTTTCAACAGGGATCTACCTTCACATTGTCGTCTGAATGGGCACCTGAAAAATCTCAAGAGGAAGATTCTGTGGCTTGGAAGAAGAAACCTCCATCAACATACTTGCGAATGTGTCTTAATGAGTTTCAGAAAAAGGAAAGTGTGTAACTTTCAACGAGATGTGTTTGCCAATGCAAGAATTTGTTGCCCACCTCATTTAAACCGATATTTCCCTAACTACGAGTTAATAGTCAACGTTGCATTAGCGCTCTCACCATTTCCACATTTTATCAAATATCGGGTCATAAAATGTTTAAATATTTAAAACGTGCTGATACTTGATAGTAATAATGAACTTCCACAAATAGATCCAAGAATAAAGTGAAATAATTGAACAAATCTATGAAAACTTGTCTTATTATCAAAAACCCCTTTTTTCTCAGTTAATTTTGCATAAAAATTGCTCAAATTTTCAGGATGTATGTGGTTCACGATAGCGCTGAAGCTATTCATATTTAAATTTCAAATATTTTTTATATTGATGACAAATGATAATGATACTCACTACAGTTGGCAGAAGCAAACGTGAGCCCTGGTGGGCGTGTTCATGTCGCTGTAGTTGTATTTTTGTAATAACAATTCGATATTTTGAATCGATAACCAAATATCGATACCATAAATGTCAACTGTTAAGAGATATGTAAACAAAGTCAAACTTGCTAAAAATGTAACTCTAATAAAAAAAAAATTTATATTGGACCTAAACTAAAACTACCGTTTGCCCTAAATTCTTTATCTTTATATTCTATATTTCTATATTTTCAAATTACATGACTGTATTAATGTC
This sequence comes from Galerucella tenella, assembly GCA_910591685.1. NCBI lineage: Eukaryota > Metazoa > Arthropoda > Insecta > Coleoptera > Chrysomelidae > Galerucella > Galerucella tenella. Next base: position 18,898 of record CAJUYH010002599.1, read on the forward strand.
ATGGAAAAGAAGGATCAAGTTTCTATGGAAAGCAACAAAATATGAACTGGTTATAGTCCAGTGTTGCCGATGCAAAAATGAAAATTACCCGAACTTACCATTCAAATTATCAGAATTTGTCAAAATTACCGAAAGGACTCATTGGTTATCTAAATAGAGTCTTCGACCCCAGTCAATATGGAGCATCTCCGAAACCAATAGCCATTTCATATATCCCTTCTACAAAATATTCGAAAAACTATTGGATCCAAATTAGTGAAATTGTCTAAAATCGGATAATCATCCTCGCATTGACAACACTGATACAGAATGAATAAAATGATGTATGTTGATGAAATCACTCGGTCTTATTATTTCGATTACTAATAGACAATCGTTAACATTGGCTCTTGATTGGCTGCTTGCGATGATCTTATTTTAGTTCGCATATTTTCCAGGGCTCATGTTTGGTTCTGACAACTGTATTGTAACATACGCACGACTCTGGAAATATGAGATCTATCTCCTAACTTGCCAAATATGAACTTAAATCAATTAAGGAGTTAATCCACCAGCAACGTTAACTTACAAACGCAACTAGAGGCATATTAAGCCAACGGAAACTTGGAATAATCTTATTGGATCCAAGATCAGCATCAGTCGACCTATTAAATAAGCCACGGTTTTGTAATAGATCCTTCCCCAAGGGGATAGTGTGGAACATGCATTTGTTTACCACTGTCATGAGCGTACCATACAATATTTTATATGGGTTATTAACAAAACCAAAATGACACTTTTACAACAAAAAATCAATAAGTACTTTTGCTGTGTTTGTATTTTGTTTTTTATTGTTATCTTCAAGATACTTTTCTTCGAACTTCGTATATGGTTTCCTTTGTGTCTATATTTCTGCTACGTTTGTCTTCCTCATCAAAAATACTGAAAATTCTGATAAATATTCAAAATAATATTTTTGTGGTGATTAATTTTCTATGTTAATATCATAGAGATAAACCGCTCAATCTATATGTATATGTTCAAGTTTGCATCTATTGGTATTACAGAGCAGAGTCGTATCTAATTGGATCGATCAGACTACGAGTACAATGAACATGTTTGTTACACTTCTATTTCCGGTAACTGTAATGAATCGGTGGAGACCTCAAATATTTAGTTTGCCGATCAATTCATCGTAAAGTTACCGATAGATTCCATGCAATTATTGATTCATGGAAAGTAGAGATGGTCGATAGAATACACAATTAATGTCTATGTCAGTCTTGAAATTATCCGATTGCATTCAACGATGTGGAAACTTATTTACAGTTCCAGGCGTTGAAAAAATAGTGCCATGTATACAGGTCTCGTCTTAAGTCTCCCTCCTACATTATTTTGCGAATGATCACACCTACATTACTAATCTTTTGTGTGACTGAACGTTTTTGATGATATTAAGTGACGTAAAACCCGTTGAACAGTTTTTGAACACACTTTATAGGTCCCGATAGCTTTTGAGTTGAATTGTGTAGATGTCACTATTTAATTAATGGAGAATTATTCAAAATAAGCAATAACTCTAACACTTCTAGGTGTTACCAGTACCGCTCCACGCAGCCTCTAGCTACATCTTGCTCAGTACCTACGTATCAGTTAATTCAGTTTTATCTTCCTCAATCTGATATAATGTCAAAAGTTATCCAAGGCCTAATTCATGTAAGTGACTTCAAGTTTTTGTACATGAACTATTCAGACATCTAGTTGCGACTATAAACCTCTGTGTGCTTTATGAACGGATGTCAAGAATAGATAGTACAAGTGTCAAGTGTAATGCATTTTAGTAAACGATTGATTGATTGCAAAATCTAATTCCCTTGTTATTACACAAGATCTAATATATGGTGCTATCAATATAAATGGGATTAAAAACTAGCACGTTTTCGCGTGTTTCCAATACCATTTCAACTTAATCTTTTATTTTATATCGGAAACTCGGATCAAGTCCATTGAAAATGTAATAGAAATTCCTTTCAAACTCTTTCTTTGCTGTACGTTGCTTTTGATTTTTTTTGACCTTTATTCCGTTAAAAAAGACCAGACCTTTGTTAATTCGTTCTGGCTGCAAATTGGCGACATTCGGCTAAAATAATTTGTTGTATTGACAAATTCCATTGAACTCTTTGACAACAGGGTCAGTTGCTAGATGGAATCTAGTTAATGGGCTCGTTTACTAAACTTTTCAATTCATTTTTAACTGTCGTAAAACAAAGTACTAAGGATACAAATATGATTCTGAAAATTTCATTTCAATAGAATATGTCGTTCTCCTAATACAACCATTTAAACAAGCATACCGTAGCGGGGCGAAGACTATGACTGTGACGTCACCGCATATGAAAGTTAATGTGCACAAACATTACGCTTCTGACTGTAACGTACCTCGAGTAGAATTTATTTATTTTGAATTACCAAAAAAAAATTTGTGTGAATAAAATAAAATGGGTGGACCTAATTTTAAAAAAGCAGACTCATTAAATCTTCCAGAAGTGGGCTTGCTAATGATTATGGAGTTTTTTAATCAAAAACACGAGTTTATTAAATTCTAATTTTATACTATGTGGCTGTGTTCCGGCCAGAATGATTAAAAATGTCAATATTTTCATAAATACATGCTCTCTCAAATGATATACAGGTTGATTCCAGATGTTTTATTTTATTCCTGGTCTGGTGGACAGAGTTACGGAGATAACGCTATAGGTTACTCAGTAAAAAATTGCACTTTTTTTAACTGCAGACTGCCCAATTAAAGGAGCTGCTCCAAATGCTATTTATGATGAATGTGTAATGGAAATTAAAATCACCAATGTTGAAAAGAACAAGAAAAACTTATTTTGATGAAGCAAGTAATATTAGTTCCAAATGTTTACATCATATTCAAATGCACATGCACCTCACTAGTAAAAAAAGCGATATTTTGTTAGTGCTGATCCGGACTTTGAATCAAATAAAATAATTTATTTTAAAACATATAATATATGCCAGTTTTGTTGATGATCTACTGAAAAAATTACCTGTTTTTTTGGAAAAAAGCAGTATTTAATAAAATTCAATTTGTGAAAAACTGACCCATTATTTTATTAAATAATTTTGTACATTAATAAAATCACAAGCTATAAGAACAATATTATCTACGTATATAAAAAAATTTAGATTAATACAAGCGTTTGGTGTCTCACTATGGATTCACAACGTATTTTATAAGGTAATTTATAACGATTCTGATAGAAAAATGAAATCATAAAAATACACAAACAAAGTATGTTGACGTATCAGTGAATGCTTTGAGTCTTTTTATGCTTTTCTGCTATTGCTTCCGTTTTTTTTTGCATCCTTATTTATAGAAATAAATGTTTTGTTAGATGTTCTAATCGTAGTACTTTCGCATTCTGGAACCGCACAATATTTATGTACTCTAATTCTGGTCCATTGTGTCGAATAGTTTAAATTATTTCTAAACTCCAAGAGCTCATCCATTTCTCAAATGTGGTTGTAGAAAATCCAAACAAGAAGGATCAATGAAACTCAAAGTCCAAACCACAATTTTAATATTGTCCAACAAAAGGACAAATTGTTCTCAGCAACTAGTTTCGGTACAAAATTACCATCATCAGGCTTAATGAAACCTTAACAACAGAAAGATAATTAATTTGCCGTCAATCCATAATCTTCCTGTTGTTAATGTTTTATTAAGCCTGATGATGGTAATTTTGTACCGAAAATAGTTGCTGAACAGTTTGTCCTTTTGTTGGATAATATTAAAATGGTGGTTTGGACTTTGAGTTTTATTGATCCTTCTTGTTTGGATTATTTCTAAGCGTTCTTATTTCAAACATAACAGCTTAGAATTTGCTAAAACGTATAATAAAAAACAATAGGCATATAAGCAAGCAAAATACTGTTACTAGCTAGGTAGTCATCTAACCGAAAACCGATCGGCGCGGTATCCGCTCTCTGAACGAGAGATTTCATATGCGATGACGTCATGCCTGAAATTCGGAGTGGAGCGCTGTTTAATGTTTATAATTTTTTTCAGGCGACTTAGGTGTCTCGCTGACGTCTAATTTTTTGCACAAAGCTGTAAAATGATGTGCTCTTACTAATGGTAAAATAAAAAAATATGTAAATGAGCCCAGTTTCCATTATGAAATCTTCTTGCAATAGGACCCTAAAATACACGACTAGGTGGTTTTTCTTGAGAACTAACCTACTATAGTTTAGCATTGACACATTTTCAAAGATCCATACACAGCAAGAAAAACACTGTTTTCGATTATTATAGTTGTATGGTCAAAAGCGCTCTTATCGTGCGGGTTTAAATCAGAAGACACAGAGGTTACCAAAGTGTGAGATTACAAATATACCCGGAGAAAATAATGATGGTTGATGTTTCCTGCTCACTGGTTGACGAATTTCCACTTTTTCATTCATTCTCGAAATAATCCATCAGATTGAGTATCATTTTTTTTTGCTTGAGGATGCAAAATACCGGAAAATTGCTTCTTATTATTCATATTATCCCTTTGAATTGTCAAAGTCACATAACTGACATTTAAATGAAAACTGGTGAAAGACTTTTTAGAATCGCTGAAAACTAAATACATATCCAATAGAAGAAAAATGTCTTTGTTGAATCGTATGACCCGCATGATAAGACTGCATTTGACTATATCAGTTTTATATGACAACAACCCTCTTACTACGAAATGAGTGCTCAACTATAACTGGTCAATGTTTCAGTATAAATTTCCATATACCAATTTAAAATACGATGATATTTTGAAACAACATCACGAACTTCTGTTTGTATCGGATCAATCTAACAAAGAGCTGGGATTTTAGAAAATCCCAGTGTAGCAAGAGACGTTGCAAAAGAAGAATTACGGTTCCGTCCTTCAAAATGTTCGCGTGCACCAAACCTATTACTTTTTAAATAGATTCCAGAAAACTACTTTTCGACTTGTCACGTCCAGTTAACTCTATTTACAAAAATAATCACTTTAACGAAGCAAATACATCTTTGGAAAGGTACGGTTGGAAACTTGTTTCTTAAATAATTAATTTCACTTTTGTGTGGAAAGAAATTGGAAATAGCCTACTTTAAAGACGATTCCTCTACTCTTCCATTTATTTCGATTGATAACATTTTGTTTAAACATAACCTTATAATTTTATCATCCATTAAAAAAATTGTAAAACTTCCAGAACTCGTTTATAAGACAATCTAATAGATCGTTATATAAATGGAGCGAACAAATTTCAACTCCCGTTACGTCGAAGCGTCAATAACCTATTTTTCAAGAAAATAACATAAACTCAATAAGAACAAGAAAAATTTAATCCAGATATCTCTTGCTCCTCGAACAATCTCTATACTTTGCGCAGTTTATTTCTTCAAAATGTAAATGAAATTGCCGAAGTTTCAAAACACCTTCAAGCTGCAACTCGAAAGAAACAATTCTGAGTAACCGTGGATGGAAATTTAAAGATAAAAATATTATTCATTAAACAAGTGAACAATCAACAAAAATTTTGAATGAAATTGGTGCACCATAATGAATGTACTGTTATGCGCATGTCAGCTCAAAAGCAATAGAAGGAACTGGGATAGAAGTGTTCGGGTCAGGAACCAAACACTCTGAAAGCTTAGGAAAAACCCCAAGTATCTCTCAAGCGGAAATCCACGCCATAAGAAAGTGCGCCCAGTTCAATATTGATAAAGGATATAGAAGACAAAGGATTATCAAATGTCGGATAGTCAAGCAGCCATTAAAGCACTGAGCTCTTGTGTAATCAGTTCCAAAATGGCGTGGGAATGCCTAGACAAACCTTACTGTGGATTCCAGGACACACTGGAATAGAAGGATATGAAATAGCAGATGAACTGGCAAAGAGGGGGGACTGAAATACCTTTCTAAGGACCTGAATCCTTTTGCGGAATCAGCCCCAATGTAATATTGGAAGAAATAGGTAAAGTTAAAAAAGGAGAGGATCTGACCATTGGAAAGATCTAGTAGGGCTTATACAATCAAAGACTCTTCTGGGGACTAAAACCTGATAAGATCAAATGAATGCATAAGTCAATAAAAATGCGCTAAAAGTTTTAACAGGGATCCTAACGGGACATTGTCGCCTGAATGGGCACCTGAAAATGCTCAAAATAGTGGAGGAAGAAGAATACAGATTTTGTGGAATGGAAGAAGAAACCTCCATCCACATACTTTCCAACTGCACAGCACTTCAGAATCCTAGAGCACAGCACCTGGGAGATTACTGGATAGAAGAGGAACATTTACCTAAGTTGAAGACTGAGACTCTCTACAGACATACATATTATACATTGCGCATGTCAGCTTTTAACGTAGGCCAGTAAATGAAAACTATGGACGTATTGCCAATGTCAATCAGGTTTTGCAATCACCAAACCGAACTACTCATCACATTCCCCGTTACACCACCGTACACCTACGTATGGGGTATGTTGAAGCAGAAAGTCTTCAGCAGTACAGACATATCCAGAGTTCCAGAGCTCGTACATCTGAGTTCCCCTTTAGTTCCTGTTTTATTTTCCTTAAGTTACCCATCTTGAATAATATTACTTTTCTCAATTCTTCCCAACCATTTATTCTTGCTCCTGATCTCAATTTAGAGAAACTGTTGTAAATATAAGCTAGGTGGGCTTTCCAACTATTCGATGCAGAACTGCACATATGCATAATAAATGAAAAACCTGAAATTATAATATTCTAGTAAGCAGCAAACGATTAGTATATTAATATTTATAAATGTAAATTACCAACTTGTGGATGAGCGAGAACAAGCTATTTATAATCGTTATAATTTGTAAAGATTAAAAATCGTAGATGGTTTTAATTAAGCCAACTTTGCGCATCTGGGCTGATTTATTTTAATACTAATAAAAGTATCCCATAAAATTTGGTAATGAAATGTTTTGGGGTCCAGGATTGTCAAAACTACAAACAATTTACTGGTGAAATCTTGGAATTAGGGAATGTATGTATTTAGGCATATTAGGGTGATAGTCACTAATACCTAGAAGATCTTTGGTATTCCCTTTCTTTGACTTAGTTCCTGGGTAAAGTCTCAGAGAGTAGTAGCTCCTTTAGACCTAATTCCCGGAGGAATGTTTTGATACTTGCAGGCTTTAAATTAAGTGAGTTTCTCTATTTTATCCAGTAGTCGTCTAGGCATGAATGGCATTGGAAGGTCATATTCCTAACCAAACAAGGCATGACTTGTCATTGACGTTGTCTAGCAAGCCTGTTAACAGGCTACTGATACCTGTTGGATGATTCAAAGTGCGGTTTTTACCATGGAAGATGCGGCAAGAATCAAGTTCCTGGTGCTGGACAGGGTGGCTATCTCGCACTCACCAAATAAATTAATCGGATTTGTGGAAAAGTGAACCACACTTGAGTCGCAGTGTAGTGACAAATATACTAACACACCTAATTTTTTCTCTAAATCTTCAATAGCTGTATACAATTTTTCATGCGGTATTCTCGCTCCTTTTTAAATAATATATTCAAAGCTAATTGCTTTCAGTATGTACTTGATTTCATTGTTAAAAAAATTCTTCTTTTTGTCATTATACTACTTATAATGCGGTATGGAACTCAAATACTTTTTGTTAGAGCTTCGCAGTCAAAAAGGAACTTGATTCACATTTCTGTTGAGCCTTTCTTGTAATAGTACAAAAGATATAGGGATTGAAAAGATTTCTCTTCTAAGAGATTTATTTATACCGAATTACCTCGGCTATAGAAATTACGACTGCTTTTTAAATCTTGATAATGCTTTCTGCAAGCTAAGCTTAATTATGCGCAACGAATGAAATTTATTCCAATTCTTACAAATGTAGATTTTTAGTTGTAAAATCACTTGATGGCAAACGAAGAGTTGAAATAAATTGATAATATTGATTGCCGTCTTTGCTATTTTGTCGTAAGAACAAATTGGAACAATTTTAAGAACGTCATTTTAAATTTGGAAGAACAAGGCTGGTCAATATTAAGTGCTGAAGCGACAATATTTTTCAGCCCCGCTCCCAATTATTGGCCTAACAGGATCTCCAGTTTCCCCTTTTTTTTGTAAGCAAAAGGGATTAAAAAAGAGTTGATTTACTCAGCAGAGCCATCTGATAGAAAAAAATGTAAATACAGTATTGACTGTATATCTTTGAATATCCTGGCGTGCAAGAAATATTACTGGTTGAAGATAGTATAATAAAACATCCTGTGTACTTATACTAATTTTCCAAAAACTTGATAAAATATTTTCACAACGAAAATCGCGTGCTAAATACCCATTTGCGTGACTCTGCTCGAACCGTCAGGCGTCGGGACGATGATACTCAGTGTCGTCTATTACAAGGAGTTGTTTAAAGGGAAAAGCCATCGTCAGCAACACATTTTAATCATTTTACATTTTGTTGTATAGTTTTAATAACACAATATTTGCACGACTTTTGGGTAGATAAGTTTAAGGTGCTTGGAATCTTTGATTGTCTAAGCCTTACTAGATCTTTTCAATGGCCAGATTTTCACTTTTTGCTTACTTCTTCCAATATTACATTGAAGATGATACCGCAAAAGAGTATTTTTGTAGCATTCTTTCAAGCAGTGTCTATACTATAAAATTTAATTAATTTCTAATATTTGTTTCTCCTTTAAGAAAATTATGTAGGCACGGCCATGTGAATACGATTCTGCATGCCGCATAAGCATCATTCGGCGTCGGTGCCGTCTCTATAGAGTACCGTGTCTACGAATACGAATTAACGGACGGAAATGTTAGTGAAAAATGTATGGCTCACGTAAGGCCATTTGTGCTGTATAATGTATATATATGGGAAAATAAAGTAATCTGTGCATCGATATTTTCAATTTATGGTTACATGTCGGTATGTTAATCAGGCGCGGATACAAGGGGGGGTAATTACCCCCCCCCCCCCGAGTGATGGCGGCAAACGGCACAACACAAGTTTATAGAAGAAAAAAAATACAAAAATGGAAAAAAAAATATTTGTAATAAAGATTTGTTCGTTCAAATGCTGCAAATTTTTTCTTTTTTTTTCTTATAATTTCTTTTCGTACTGAATTTCCTGTTTTTTTTAAAGTTGTACTGACTTACTGAATCTAATCGTTTCGTACCGAATTCAGTACCTACAATTGTACCGGAACGGCAACGTCGGCAACACTGAGATCGTGTTGTTTGAACCAGAAATTTTTATATTTTTTTTCTTATTTTTATGTTTTAAGAGTTTTTTGTTATTTTTTAAATAAACGAATAATTCAGGATTCAGTGATAAAATTATTTACCCCCCCGAAAAATCTTCCCAGATCCGCGCCTGATGTTAATTGCGTGGATGGGGGAGAATTCTGAAATCAAATCTAAAAGAAATGTGGAAGTATCTTAATGATTTGAAGAGTTTGCTTTTGGATTTTATCGTGATTTTCGAATATTTTACATTTGTTATATTATATACAGTATGTTCGAAAAAGTATTAAATACAGTGTAATCCATTCCCATTTTATAAGTCAGTAGCGTACATTTTTTTTCAATAAAAATTATTAGCAATCTTTTTATTGAATTTATACTAGTGACACAGATTATAAAGAGAACAGATACGAATCCCGGTAAAACATCAAACGATTCTCAGCTCCGTCTTCAATGACCTTGGACCTTTAACTCGGTATGGCCGCGATGCTGCCAGTTTAAAATATTTCCTGAATTTCTCAACAAATTGCAGTGTTGACTCGGGGACAATAACAATTTCTAGTGCCGGATCTAGTTTTTTTGGAAGTTTCCACTAAATCTTTAAAACTGCGCCATGAATTAAAACGATAATCATAATCGAATATATATTTATGTATTTATTCAATACATATATGTACATTCTTATGATTTGTTACAAATTCATTACTCTTGGGAGATTAATTAATGAATACATTTTCAGATAACACAAATCATTACAAAAATCAACCAAATTTTAAAGTACAATACGCGAGCTGCTGCATTAATGTGCTCAATTAGTGCCCCCAGTGAAATTCCCATATGATACGACTATGGCTCCTCCGCCTTATTTTCGAGAGTTTTCTGGAATACGTAACATCTAGAAAAACCCAGCGCATCCACCAGAACTTCGAGAGGTTTCTCGAACTACACGACGTGCGAGTATAAATAGGCGACGAGCATCGCAGCGGAGTTAGTTAGTCAGTTAGTGTTGATACTGAAAGAAAGCAATCGCGCCTCGATAAAGTGACTCTCATATAAATTATAGTTAGTGTGTGTTTAGTGTGATATATAAATTATTAAATAAGGACTGTATTTGAATATAAATCTGTAAATATAAATTAGAATAAACGTTACAATAACATACTCTGATCCTTTGGAAATCGAAATAACTTTATTTTTCTTTCCGGATAAAATTTATTTGGACAGTCTCTGTATGAACAATACACTCCGCCATGATGTTTATCCACTTTATAATAATAGTCTATACAACTATATTTTTATAGTTAATATTACCACAACGTACAATCGATTAGTCAAATAACACAATTAATATCGCCGATTGAACACCTTCAAAAAATGAAGCAAACAAAAATGGCGTTATGAATTTTGAGCACAGATTACAAGTGATTTTGAGCATATTTTGACGTTTTGAGCCAAGTCGTCACCGTTATTGTGCATGGTTGCCAAGGATATGGTTTGTGAAAAAAGTATACATTTATGGTATGATTTTTATACTTTATAATCTTTTTAATTGTAGAATTCTTTTAATATTAATAAAATTGATTTAAAACAAGTAGTTATCGAATATTTCTATCTGTATAACTATCACACTTGAAAATAATGCTATTAAATATTGGACCTATGAATGTAAATTAAAGGAAATATTATATTATTGACAACCCTGTTGAGAAATTTCGCGAAGCAGCCCGAACGGAGTCGACATACGACGATGGACATTTAAATGGGTATGTCCACCCATCTCTCCCTCTCTTTTTACTGTTCTCTGTCGAGCTTTCGTATCTGTTCTCTTTATAATCTGTGCTTCTGATGTGATGATCTACTGGGTGTTGCGATATTAAGTGAGAAAATGCTTTGAAATAAAATTTCGCATATCTTATTGTTGGAGTGCAAAATTAATGTATTAAATTTAAGAATATATTTATCTTCTCGATTTAAAAATATCAATGCGATCGCTAGAAAATTAATAATGATGAATAAAAATGCCGGAGTACGAAAAGGAAGGTAGGTAGGTATTCAATTTTGCGGCTTATTATCCTTAAATTCCGTTCGCAACACGGTTTTAGTTACAGAAAGAATTCACTGGGTTTATCGTGAACTCCAGAGAGAAATATTTGATTTTAGAGATTGGAATATAAACTAGAATTTCCAGCAGCTTTGATGAAACGTTTTCATAGAAATATATGCTTTTGTGGCTTCTATAAAAACAATCTGTTCGTATTGAACTGGATATATATTTTTTAAAATATTTATGACAGTTACGTTAAACAGTCTATAAAAATGGAAAATTTTCAGTTCATTTTTGCACAATGAATATTGAAAACATTTAAATTTTAATATGAAATCGAATGGAATGTAAATTTTTCTCATAAAACCAAATATATTTGAATATATCTTTAATTTTGTTAATGGTTATTATGGTAGCTATGTTATACTCACCCTAAAATAATCACTTTTCAGAATAATGCGTTTATTATTGACTAAACTATATAATAAGTTACTGTCACCTGTCAAACGTCAAATGTATTCCATATGTCAACTGTCAGATTCGAAAAATTATATTCTTTTTCTGCTTCTCTAGTGACAGCTAGTGGCTCTCTCTTTTCCGGCTTACAAAAACCCTCTTATGGGCAGGCTGTATCCGGCATCAACTTGAGAATTTTACATCTTGAACATCTGACAACCTTCATAACTTCATAACAACTGGAATCTCTTCCGTACGCTATTATGGCCGCTGTAGACGATATTCCGGAAGGTGGTCCACAAGTGCAGTTCCAGAGGAGGAAAGTGTTCCGTGGTTGACTTGGGTAGTCAATGCCCTTCAACCATGGGATGGTGCCTCCCTGAGATGCATCTTGGGTGACCAACTCCCAAAGCCACACATCTGTGTGGCTTACATACCTGATGAGGGTAGTCATAGACTAACCTCTGTACAGGTCCTCAATAGACTGAGGAAAATAATCCATGGTCTGCTAACGTTGGAGTGGACTGTTCCTTACAAGGAAGTTACAGTCCCTGGTCAAACATGGACCTTCGCCATTGACGATGGATCTATGGCCGAGCTGGAGAGGGTGGGTTTTAAACCTTACCTGTATTTGGGCAGGTTGTTTTCCGCCCTAAAACCAGATCTTCCTCCAAACAGGCAGCAAAACCGGGTTCCTCGAAAGGATCGGAGAATCCACATCCCGGAGTCGAGTGGAAAACCCCCTGCAGCAGTGAGGAGAACCAAAATTCCTCACAAGCTTAGGGGCAGTGCACCGCCGGCACCAGCCAACCAAAGGCTGGGAAAGCTGGATTTCCCAAGATGAAGACACATTATGTATCTTGAAATCGTAAAAATCCTAGATTAAAATATGTCTCCGTCCACTGGTTGAGGAGTTGCACGGGGCTCGAGAGAACAGGATGGTGAATTTGCGCGTTTCACGTTGAACAGATCAGTTACACGATTTCCAAAGTGCTTTTCAGACAACTAAAATGAAAGTAATTAAAGCCGGAAGTAATTAAGAAGCCGATATATTTCTTTATACATACGCCCACCTTTTAGTTGCGTATAAAAGAATTCAATAGAAAAAAGGAAGATTGTCTTTGAATTCAAAGTAATTACTTTTTTGAATATTTCATTTAGAACTGTAATCTGGGAAACGTGACCAAGGACGCTCGGAAGAAAATTAAAACGGTTCCAAGGTAAAGTTTTCATTAAATGAAAAGCTCGGTTTTAATTATGCTCTGTTTACATACTCAACTTTTCAGTTCAATATTTCACCTACACATTAAAAGTTTGTTGATTAATAAATAAATTTAATCTATTTTATTTACAGTTTCCTGGGAAGAACATGTCATTTTAGTTGATGTAAAAGGTAATAGCTTAATATTATTGTAACACCTCACAGAATCTTTGAAAATTTAAGAGCAAAGACCGTTCACTTAGAAGCAACAACTACTTCCCGAGTTCCCGGGCTATATGCCACGAAGGACATTGGCTTACACTTCAAAGTTAAACGGGACTGGTAAATCTTTGACATCTATAAATAAATTTATATCTGCGGTTATTTATTTCTGTTGTTTGGATCGAATCAAGTTTATGTTAATAACTTTCAAATTTACGGAGATGAACGAATATAATGATACGTCCTTCGTTAAGAAATAAGTTTCAGTGTTTGAAATTGTAGAGGAAATTAATTAACAATTTCATACAAAACAATGTCAAGTTCGAATAAACTGAATTGTCTTTGATATAAAAGGTGGCAGATAAAATTCAACAATGACTGCTTTGACAAAGAGATGATTAATTGAAAAGAAAAATTCTCGTTTGTGATGATGAAATTTTAAAACAAAAACGTGTTCTATGGTGTCGATCTTTATATTTAATTTCATTAGTACGTATAGCTGACGTTTAATTAAACTTTGGACAATCATTAGCTATTGTAACTCAAACCATTTTTGTAAATCTTTAAAAATATGCTTTTATTTCCTCTACGAACGTTGCTCGTAAGAGTTAATATAACTTCTAAACGGGCAATATTTTTAGTGCAATATGTAGCTGCACACAGTGGCTGGCAACATTGCCGGCAATAACAGCCAGACTAGGTAATATATTGACAATATTTTCAGTGAGTGCTGGCCATATAGTTACACATGTTTAATTGGTTGCAGCAAGAGTTGCCGGACGATCGCTTGGCCAGCGAAAATACTCTGCAATTCTACTTTGTTTTGGTGTTCGTTTGTTGTTGTTGTTATGAAAATTTTGGAGGTTATAGTATCTAAAATGACTAATACTTGGTCGAATGAAAAGATTATTGAGTTTATTAATGAAATAGATTTACATCCTGAGTTATAGAATGTGGAAACCGGAATTTATAAAGACAGAAATACAAAAAAAAATGGATGGACAGTCATAAATTAATCTATATTCAGTTATCGGCAAATATAATGAGTTATACAATAAAAATATCGGCTTCGCTTCATGATGGTTCAGGTGGATGATGTTAAAACATTAGGTATGTGAATTTTTGTTTCCACATAGCTTACGTATATGTTTGTTTCGTTACTGCAAATATTTGTTAACTACACCTCAACGTACACGAATCGTTGTTTATTCTAAAATCGTTATGACTAGTGATTTTGCTTTTATAACGCACAACTACAGCCAGAAATTTTAAACAGATAGATTATACCTAATCTTTAATGATAAACTGTAAAGGTATCTAAGTGTATGCATAATAAACAAAGTTTAAATGCTGCCGCACTGTTTTTTTATATAATCATTGGCGTAATTTTAAAGGGGATTAGTTCGTTCATAAATCACCGGTCAACGGAAAGAATATATTTTCGTGGGTTTCTATTCTCATGCTCAAATTCTGATTCTAGACATTGGAAATCGCTTGAATATTCATATGTAGCTCGTAAAGTTCGCTTTGAACTGATTTACACCGATAAATATAACTTAATTTGATTTAATACGAAGAATATTCACTTTTAGACATTAATTTAATGTTATTTTACATCTATATGCTATTGTTCATCACCAATCTTCAATAAAAAAGACTCTTGTATTCGAAAAAATATGTTCTAATTATAATTTACAGTGGAAGTGTGGAAAAAATATGAAAATCAGTAATTTTTGCCGAAAAATTGAAAAATCTCTCTAGTTTCTGCAAAAGCAAACTTTAATCGAGTAAAAAATATTTTTCCTTATTTCTGTCGTGGGAGAAACCAAAATTTAACATGTAGCAGTCAGACCCAAAAATCGTGTTGACCGGTAAATCAATGTCTTAAAAGACTTAATATCATCAAAGCTCTCTGCCACTATCACTGGGGATCCGACGAAAATACCTTATTAAGAGTTTACAGATCCCTCATCCGTTCTAAACTAGACGACGGCAGCTTTATTTACATGTCAGCCTCCAAATCCACCATCGACTCACTGAACTCTATTCACAATACAGCCCTTCGACTCTCTCTCGGTGCTTTCCGTTCTAGTCCAGCTGCTAGTCTATACTGTGAAGCAAATGAGCCACCCCTGTTCCTAAGACGTCAATCCCTCCTCCTTTCATACGCTGCATCAACATCTTCTAACCCTTCTAACCCTGTTTACCCTTTGTTTACATCAATATCTCAACATCATCCTTCCAACACTACTCCCAAACGTAGCGTAAAATCTATTGCCCATCTTCTTTTCCCATTATTGAGAATACCGACCTTTCAATGACCACTCCGCTCCCCCAACCTCATATCCCTCCTTGGACTAAACAACTTCCTCTATTCAATACCTCCCTTACCAAGTTCAATTGAACATGAATCGCCCAACATACTTATAAAGAAAGCATTTTTGGGAATATTAGAAAAAAAACCATATGATGTAGTTCTCTGCACAGACGCCTTAAAAACTTCTTTTGGTGTTGGCTGCTCCGTCACAACCAACCACGAACTAATAGGTTCCTATCGGATGCCCTCAACATGTAGCGTTCACACTGGTGAGTTGTAAAGCATCTTCCAAGCTTTCAAGCAAATCTCTTCTCCTGTCAAGCGCGTCGCCATTTGTACCGATTCACTTTCCTCAATTATTTCACTCAATACTATATTTACTGACCATCCAATAGTTCAAAACATCCATGACATCTATCAAACTCTCTCAGCTCGTGATGTAACAGTCTGTCTTATCTGGCTCCCATCTCACATTGGAATTATTGGCAATAAAAAGGCTGATCACCATGCTAAAGAAGCCTCTTCTTTCATCACTACAACAACGTTCCAGCTCCCAGATGACATAAAACTATTATTCAAAAAGTCCGTCAAGGAGTCATGGCACAATTTTTGGCACAACAGCAAAACAGCCCTTTTCGATATACAAACATTAATCGGCTGTCTCTCCCTCGATTTCTTAACCATGAGAGAAGCTGTTGTCATCAGACGATTGCGAATCGATACACACATGGTTACTTGATGTCTTCTGAAAACCTTCCCGTCTGCCGTAACTGAAATAGTGCTTTAACCGTTAAACATATTCTCACAGACTGCCAGGAATACACCATTACATATAAGCGCCTAGACCTAAGACCAAACCTGAGAGAGCTCTTAAACTGCACCGCTGAAATCCCAAAGACATTGAAATTTCTAAAATCAACTAACCTCTACCACAAAATATAAACTAGATTGATATTTTACCGAGTATTTTACATATTTTATGTTTTAAGATAGTATATGTATTTATATATGTCTTTTTGTCTTTTGTACAGTGCCAATGGCCATAAGTAGTTGTCGAGGCACTTAAATTCTGATAATAAAAAAAATGAATGATTCTGTTTACATTAATATAGCTCTTCCATATTGTATAATATTAATAAAAACCGTGAATATAATATGGTCAAGTGAATTTGATAATTAATAGTCTATTTTAAAGTATGTTCTTTGTATCGCTAATTAGCGTTTATTTGATAAATTATCTGGTCCACATCCCATTGCAAGCCGCTGTGCGGAGGAGGTTCTGCTTTTTAAAGTGCCGAAAATTAGAATTTTAAGTTGCGTCTAATTTTAGATATTTTTAGTATCAAGTTGATTGAAAGTAAACTAATTTTTGAACAATTTTTAAGCGAATGGGTACAATTAAGCTAGGAGTCATCCGAATATAAATAACTAGAGGTTTATGTTTTTTTTTATTATTACACTTTACGTTAAATAACCTTGAAGGAAAAACACTCGGCAGATGTTATTTTATAAATCAAATTAATTAATCAACTTTATTTTTTGAACCAAGGAGTTGGTGTGGAAATATTTCGCGATTTAAATTAGTCCAAGCATCCTCCATTCAACAAACGGTCACCATCAAATCATTCACAATAATAGTTGATTTCATACAAAAAAAGATGGGGAAAAAAATTTGCTGCAATTCCATTTTCATGTCAGAAAATTTGTACTATAAATTAAAGAAGATATCATTATTTAAGTTTACGCTAAATTTTTATATTTTTCTCCTAGAAATGTATATTAAGAGAAATATGTGATTACTGATTACAAATAAAGCAACAATGCATAAACTACTAAAACCAAATACAAGTCCCTTAATAATATAAATGTAAATAAGTAGAGAGTGTGCCGGGACTAAAGGTGGAAAATTCGGGAGCTCAAAAAATAGTATGTGGTGAAGACTATTATTGACCGAGCACCAAAATTATTTCGCGAAGGGCTTTGCCCAAAGCGGAATAAGGTGTGAGGTCTATAAATGCCTTCCCCACCATGGTGTATATACAATTTTTTCCACTACTAGTCAAATTTAAGACAAAAATTGAAAATAATTCACAAACGCACCACGTCGTCTGACTGACAAGTACACTGTCAGTTTTCGATATATTATAGCAGAATACACCAGCCAAACAAAAAGCGAAAGCCGGCGTAAACTCTTTGATCTTTTGGGGGTAAAATTTCTTGACCTTCAAACTGACATTGACAGATAACGGATCAAGTTACACTGAGAAAATTGTTAAAAAAATGTAAATTAACTACACGCAAAAAAGTGAAACCAAAGAATCTTAAATAATAATTATTCATTTTTATGACTTGTTTCGACAAAGTTTTAATTGTTAAACTCAATTTATGAATTGTTAAAGTTAATTTAACAGCTCAACAAATATTGTGGAAAATATATAAATATAAGTTTTAGCTTCTGTTTCTGGAGTAGGTACCATCCATTATTAAAAATAATGAGCTATTGTTTAACCAAATGATTCTTATTTTCTATATTAAATAAATAACAGGGGAAATTCTCAAATATCTGTCAAGAAAAGCAATAGTCAAACTAGCTCACTTAATTAATGCAACATTTAGACTAAAACATGTGCCATCTGCTGGAAAATAGCAGAGGTCATCATGATTCCTAAACCTGGGAAACCCATGAATGAGGTTTCGTCACACAGACCAATATCACTGTTACCAGTCATATCAAAACGTTTTGAGAAAATATTTAAAAAAAGACTTAAACCCATTATTGAAGAAAAATACATAATCCCCACTCATCGTTTTAAAACCTGTATGGGCATACAACTTTGGGGGTGTGCTTGTGCAAGCAATATTGAAATCATACAAAGACTCCAGAACAAGGTACTAAGAGGCATTTTCAACGCTTCTTGGTATGTAAGAAATAGCGGCTTCCATAGAGACCTGGGTGTGGATATGGTAGCAGATGAGATAAGAAAATTGGCAAAGAGCACGAAGAACGGCTTTACAACCACGATAACGTCGAAGCAATCCAGCTGCTGGTCCAAAGTGGGTTAGTAAGAAGACTCAAAAGGACTAAACCCAGTGTAGTGGTTTAAAAGCAGAGCACAGTGCGTGTTGTGTAGAGAAACCGAGTGAAAATAAATCTGAGTAGTTACCAGTGGGTCTAACTCTGTATAACTTTTTAGTTAAGATTTTAACAGAAAAATATTGCTTGTTAATCTTGATTCTAGATTAATTGTAATTAAAAAAAAATTTTTTCTATATATTGTTATCGAAATTATATGTGAAAGTATATATTTATGTAGTACTACATGTAGGATAGGGTAAGTCTAAAAACCAATACAATAATAATAGATTATATATTTATGATATCAGTTTACAATAGAAAGAATTTCAGTAAATATACAACCTGGAAGACTTCTAAGAAATGTGTGAGAAATCTCTTGAATAACCTCTGGCAAGTACTACTGAAATGCAGACAACCCTTAGGAAGATGGTATTTTGTAGAACACAAGTGATTTGCCTTGACACTATATTTTTTGGGATCACAGGCATACAACTTTATAAATAAATTATTGGTCTTCTAACAAAACGAAGAATGCAAAAAATCACCAAAAAACTTGCTTTCAAGTCTGGTTTAGGTTACGATTCAATATTTAAAGCTCTAAAAATAAAGTTTCAGACAATGTCCAATGGATTCAAACAGTGTACCATATGTATTGATGGGATGTCACTAAAAAGTCATGTCTTCTATAGTACTGCACGAAATGAACATACTGGACTGATTGACTGGATCAAAAAACCTTTTTACTTTAGGAAATCTCAACATACTTATTCCGTCTCCATCTCTTGAATGACAGCCACGAATTGCACAAGTTTTTGCGCCATAACTAATAAATGTATTTTGTAAACAAATTTTATCGTTCTAAACACAAAAAAATTTATAAATAATCAAAAAGCTTACAATAAAATAAAATAACATGTCATTTTGACAGATAACGGTCTTAAAATGGCGACTGCCAGACATGCGCACTCAGAAAATGAATTATAAAATAGCACAAGCTTCGCTTCTTCTTGGCATGGTGTATTCTGTGATATTATGAACGTACTCTTTATGTAATCAGTCATTTTTGGTTGAGTGCGAATTTTAAACTAATGGCATTTTTATTCAAATAATTTCATCTTGGTAGGTAATTTCAAGCAGCAAATATGTTAAAGACAATCTCCTGGGTGTACAAAATTATGTTGCACAAGATTTTGTTGAACTACTATCCCTGAGTTCTCAAAATATTTGAATTTGTCCATTATTGACCTAGGTTAATAATAGAAAATTATTAACCACTTCTCAGTTGGCTAGAAGAAGCAATAGTTGTCAACTTCACAGCTAGTAGTGGAAAAATAATGTTTGTCCACGACCACTTAATAATAAGTCAATATTTTACCTCCTAACTAAAGGTATATGGTACC
>CAJUYH010002600.1:6506-38878 GCA_910591685.1 Galerucella tenella
CTCTTAGCAGGTTATGTTTATATGTTACTACACATAAAAAAATGTATTAACTATCGCTATCACAGTAACAAATCAAAATGGATTTTATATTATTAGTGGTTTAAGTGATTTCTGGAGTTTAAAGTCATCCAATGCAGAATGGGTACGTGTTCCAACAAATTTCTGAACCATAACAGAATTGATTCAAAGTTGACAACTCTTTGACTCATGCGTATATAATAATTCCTAACTGGTTCGGGAATCGTCCGTGAACTATTTGTTTTATTATTAAATCCCTAAGATTAGATACAGGGTCCACAAAATATTGTAAAATGTATTTTACTTGATATTATTTGCTACCAACCAAAGGCTACGTTTTCCAGACTCGCTGATTTCATATTTTGATTTTGAGTTTTATTTAATATAACTGGGGGAATTTATAGTAATTAGAAATAAGTGAACATGTTTAATAATTTAAATTAAAGAGTAGAGAATTGCTCTGGTAGTATTATATGCTTATTAGTTTAATAATTTTCCCTGTATAATATTTTTTCCGCTATAATCGTCCACCTCAACAAAATAAAAAGATACAAGAGCACCAGACTTGATTATGCATATGTCGGTTGACAGTTCTTGTACTAACCTTTCCACTTACCTCGTGCCTCTTTCGTGGTCCACTGTCGGTAGATGGAATACCTACCTATATAGGTATACGTATACGTTGTGGCACAGCGGGAGCAACCTCCGTATTTTACCAGAGATATATCGGGTTTCCCTTTTTTTTCGAGGATTCCTACAACAGGTCACGTCGAGGAAGTGTGGAATGATTGATCATTGTTACCTCATATCCCTTGTAAATAAAAAAGTTAGATCAATAAAAACAACCGTGAGTACAGAGTACAGGGAGTATACGGATGCACTACGTTTATAATATAATATAACCTTGTTTTAAATTGGTTATTGTATTAATGGGTTTTTAGATAAATGATAGGTCACGAGCAAATGATCGAAGTTTGTGCTTTGAGCGAGATAAATAAGGAAAAAAAGGGAAAATATGTATAAAAGTGAAAAAACCCAAAAAGTACAAGGGCTGTTCGATAAGTTTTACAGTTCGATAAGAGAGGGCGTTGCTCTGCTTTGTTGTTGTTTTGGTACACTCATCATATGAACGTATGTGAAGTTTGATTTCAATCTGTCAATTCCTTCTTTGCTTACAAGCATTCAATTTTCATTTTTGGGATGTTTAAAAGCAAAGGAATATTGAAAGCGTATGAGGACGCTTCGCCTTCAATTAGTACAGTAGAAAGATTAGTGGCTGAATTTAAACGTGGTATTGTAGATGATCCACGTCCGAAAACAGTAATAACCGGAAATCGTAGAAAAAATTGACGTCTTATCTTGAAAACAGAAATCAGTATGTGAAATTTAAGAGCTTATTCTCAGAAATGACAGATGTGGACGCATGTGTACCTCGAGGTTCTGTTTTGGGGCCATTACTTTTCCTGCTTTACATCAACGACATAGTGAGGCATGTTGTAAGGTGTAAAATTAATCATTCGCAGATGTCACACAATGGTTTGAGAATTGATATTCAGAAAACTAAATTTATGATGTTGGAATGTACAAGAGCAAGTTTTGCTAATACGTTTTTTTGTAATCATCAAGTTTAAGTTGTTTTGTGATAACGTTTATTGAAGACCATAGTGTTATTCATAATTGAAGTTTGTTTCGAAACTTAATAATATTTTTACTCAAATTACAAAGATTTTAGTCACTAGTATGACAATTCAAAGTTTAAAAATCCATGCTTTTATTTTTGTATTTTTTAAAACCTCCAGATGAGGTATTTGTAAACATCCTTGTTAGCTCAATAATGCTGGTGAGGAGCACTACCACGGCACTAGACCATCCTAATTCAAGAACTGTAAACTTAGTGGTCTAAGTTTGGTTGGAAAGTGTTTTGAATGAACTAGTCGATTGTATACACATCCATAAAGTTTAATTTAAAATTTAAAGTCTTAGAATTGAAACTGTACTCAAGTTATAATGAACCGACTGAACGTTGTATCTACCACAGACGTAAGACAGAAATACCTATGCCCAATACCTACAAGCCCTGAAAGTTTGTCAAAATTAGTCAAAGATGAAATATTAGGCGTACTTTTAGATTTCCACAATTGGGTTAACACTACAGATGAAGGAGTAGGATTTATAAATGTACATATTCGATAGCATTAATGCATTCATAATATTTAGATAAAATGAGTTCATTCTACAGAGCAAAAATAATTCGAGCATCCGACGAAAGTCGTCATGCAAGTTTCTTACGCTCGATTGAATATATTATTTTCAATCTTCACCGACCCGAGAGAGGTTACAAGATAAAAGTAGAAGCTAAAGAACTACGGTCGCAACTTTTTACGGTTGCCAGTTTTTATAGATCTGTATTAATTTTTTTAAACAAATTGCAGTTCAATGTTGTACCTACTCATTATCCATATTCAAAATATAATATAATATTGTAAATACGACATTTTTGACTGGTTTCAAAGTATAATTGTTGACTTTAACTTTCGACCCTTGTGTTCACTTTCGGCATGGCAATGTCAATTGTCATATCTCCAATAATACGCTTTGTTCGGCTTTCACTGCATAACGTAACGCGTAACTCGGAAGCTGTATGTATTGATAATTTTACGCAAAAAGATCATTAATTAGTTAAAAAACAGGTATGTTTCTCATGCCAAAGTATCAAACAATAACGGTTAGGCACTTGTCCATGTATCGTCGCGTCAGCGTATCATATTACCTAAAAGTGACGCTAGGCTTACGCTTAAACCCTGTCCATGTATCGTACGAAACAGCCGAAAGCGGTTAGTATAGGTACAATATACAATATATCTAACGACGAAAAGGACGTGTTTGCTTTGTACAACTACATTACAGACATGTTGTACACCACGCAGCACACCCTTAGCGACTGAAGGCAGTACAAGAGGCCACGAGTCGAATTGAATTCAAAATCATCATACTCAAAATCTTCATGTAAATGCATATCCAACATTTTTCCCTTTTTTCTCCAATTATTCAATTTTTCTCACAAAACTCATTTCAAATATATTTATACGTCCTCTTGGATGAAAACACAGCTGGCAACTAAACCATAACTCCTATGTTGTCAGCAACTATAAAATTAAGCGGGAATTTTAAATATCACGTTGATGGAGAATTTCATCTTTTTAAAAAATAAATCGACTGTTTACCAAAAGAACACAAAATTCAGCTGTTTATAAAAATAACTGATAGTATTTCGCCAAATCTTGCATCAGAGCTGAACATAAAAGAATATTTGACAAACTCTTGTTGATGCAAGATTTGGTGAAATACTATCAGTTATAATTTATATATTTTTATAAACAGCTGCATTTTGTGTTCTTTTGGGAAAATTCAATTTAATTTTAAAATTCAACATTTTTGCAGAAGGCAAAGTTTGCAATATATAACTTGTTTGTCTAGGAAAAATTATATGGTGAACCACGAATACTTTAAATAAAAAGAGTTTGGGGTATTAAATATTTATTTAGTGATAATAACATTTAAAACACGCATATACATAACACACAACTTACTACATAACTAGATTATTTCCCAATATTCTGCTATTTTTATTCCTGAAATATATTTTGTGTTATTCTTTTATCCATGTTGTCTGGCATCTAGTTCAAAATGATTTAACAAGGAGGGTTATGTATGAAGTATACTCATTTCTAGTGTCTTCTCCTTTGAAAGCGTTTTTTTTAGAACAAAATTTGATATGGGCTGCTTTCATTATTGGATCAACAAATGTTGAATCCTAGTTAGTATTCATGATTTTGAAAATTTTATATTATTTCCACCTAAAATAGTATTAGGTAACTTTTTTACACCAAAAAAGGAGAATCCTGATAGTTTACTATTAATTAACCTATAGACTTGTACCTAATAATATTATATTTAGGTAATAACCTGGAATGAATAAAGTGGGAACAGCTTTTCTTTTCAGCCTTTTTTTCCTGGTACTTTACAGTCATCACTAATGTGTCTAACACAAACACGGAAATTTTGGTATATTTGTTCTGAAGGCATGCAGTGTAACTTCACATTATAAATATTTCTCAGCCAGGACTAAAATACTTAAGGTTCGCGTTTTGGAAACCGATGTTGTGCACTCGTTTTGTCTGAGCAAAACGGAACACAACAAAGTTTCTTGAGTGGTTCGTTTATTTTTCCTTCCATCTTGACATTACGATTGTTGATGATCAGTGCCCTCTGCAGCTTGTTCGCATCGTAACTTAAAACATTCTCTCCAATCTCAGTTCTAAACGAAAATCTTTCCCAATAGCCGCTCAAACTTATTTCAGTTTAGCTTCCTCTAACATAGCTTAGTTACCTTTCGCTCGCATCATTGATATATTATATAGGTTCACTGGGGATAGAACCATTCTAGGAATCGTTTACGCAAGTGCTGTATATTTATTTGGCGTTCCAACTGATTATGGTATCGTTCTTGGGTCGGTACAAAAACTGTACCAACTGGAAGGGGATGATAATGGACGATTCCTTGTTTGACCCTAATATTTTCGGAGCCTATATACGCATATCGAAAATGTTGATGTGTTAGTTCAAGAATCATCCCTAATTTGAATTTGCGCACTATACAGTACTCGATATGATTCCAGAAGGATTGATACAGTCATACAAGCCGGTTGGATCAAGCCAATTGTGTTGCGTGTTTCCTTATTCCTGTTTTGATTGCAAACAGACAACGCTGCTTAGAATTTCTGACCTTTCGTCATGTAGACT
The DNA here is from genome assembly GCA_910591685.1 of Galerucella tenella. Lineage (NCBI taxonomy): Eukaryota > Metazoa > Arthropoda > Insecta > Coleoptera > Chrysomelidae > Galerucella > Galerucella tenella. Next base: position 11,328 of record CAJUYH010002600.1, read on the forward strand.
CCAGTTACCGGCAAGAACTCTAGGCAATGAGAAAGAAGTGGTCTGGCCTGTCTATATAAAATAATTAGATTGAAATACCTTCGCATTCTACAAAACTGTATCAATTCGTCACGTCTCCGCAACATAGCAGAATAAAAAATATTCAACCAAAGTAAAATAGAACACTCCCAACCTAAATGAGTTTATATTCTATTTTATATCTAAAGGTATATATACATAATATATATGCAGAATCATGAAACGTTAAAAGTAATGCTTTAGAAACAGTTACAATTACTTAAAGTATGTAACGGATCAAAGTATAAATTATTGGTTGTTGTGAAATCAAGTGAATTGCCGATTGTTGTATATATTATCCAACTTTCATTGTCTGTAACTATATCTTGAGGTTTCTATAAAATTGAACCAATATGAAAATTGATCTTCTGTGGAAAGGTCATTAAAATTTGTGAAGTATAGGTACGATGCTTCCTTTGGACATTTGCAGTGGCAGTGCTAAAACAAATGTAGACTTTGGCGACATTATCTTTACGATTTCCCAGAGAGAAGACGATTAATAAAATGAGACTGATGTATGAGTTTTATTGCTAATTGAATGTTGACCAAAATTAAATGAACATTTCCAAAACAGTTCCAGAATATATATAGGAGAACTCAATAAAGTATTGCTGGTCTGGATCCCTGGCCATTCTGGCATTGAAGGAAACGAGAAGGCAGACTCTCTTGCAAGGAAGGGAGATGCACGTGTTTCTATCGAACCAGAACCTACAATTGGCATCTCAATAAGTTTTACCAAACAAACACTAAATACACCTGGACAGCAAGAAGAGCTTTAGACTTCTGGCATAATGTACCAGGATTGGTTCATTCAAAGGCTTTTATACATCCTCCAAAGAATGTCTCCAAGCAAATGTTAGGCTATAGCCGGCATGACCTAGGATGTCTAAGAGGCCTTTTAACAGGCTACTGTCATCTGAATCATCATAATTATGCTGAAACTTGGACTGTCGGGAGGTCCGACTTGCCGACTTTGTCTGGAAGATGATGGAACAGCAGAGCCTATAATTTGTGCCTGCCCCGCCGCGGCTCGAATCATGTATCTGATGTTTGGCAGGGTCTCTCTCTCGCTCTCGGCCTAGCTAAATGAGAAGACTTTTACATTTTGTTTATAACGTAAGATTTGACATCTCTCCATACTTTTTGCTATCACTGTTTAAACCTGCCAGACTGATGAAAATGTGACAATATCTCTCTTTGTTCTTTTGTTGTCTCATATCCAAAAACTGACAACGTAAAAACTATTAAACTTGTCAACAAATCCATTGTGTGCTATTGTTATTTATACAAGCCTTATAGGAAATTATTTTTGGTGATCCATTTGTTATAAAATATCGAGATATACCTATATGGCAGTCTCCATGGGCAGTCTCAAGTTGAAGGGCACACAAACAAATCCGATGATCCCGTTTCCCGCTTGTTTGACCCATTGTAACTCGAAAATTCGCCATTTTCTATCTCCCTTCTTTAAAGAGCTTAGTGCAGAGTCCTTCAGTGAAGAATTTCATATCTGCCTTTTCGGGTTATTGTCAGAGGGACGAATCACTGTCAAATGTGAAAAATACTATGCAAATATTTCCCTATAGAAGGATTAAACACCGGACATGCTATATTTAAATAAATAATTAGATGCAATCCCTAGAGATGGAGAGTATCTGAATGTACAGATTAAAAAAAATAAAACAAGAACTGGATCAGAATTTTAAAAATAAGTAGTGTGTATATCAAGCTTAGAGATCTTAAAGATGTGTCTACCAGCACGCCAACTCTTTTAATACTGCATTCTTCTTGTATAGAAGAGTTGAACAACTGATCACGTGTATATAGGTAGAAGATATTTTATTCTGCCTGATGTTATTTATTTGCTAATTTGGCGTTAAATTTGTAATTTTATTTTAAATTAAATATTATTATGGCATGCATCTTAACTGCAGCAATAACAAATTTAAAAGTGCACTTTCTACAATTTCTTTTTATACTTTTCTTGAAAGTATTTTATGTTGCAAATTATAATGGCCGACTTTTTTGAATTCTCAACGTCTCGCTCTGATTCAAAGTAAAAAGAAGATTTCCGGTACATTTTTTTGTGAAAATTATCTTTCTCTTCTACTTCTACCTCCTAGTGTCTTAGGAATCAGAAAACCTGGTACACTTTTTTGAAGAAAATTAAGCAACAAGAAGGGATGGGATTCAAATACCTTTACCAGACTTGGAATGAATGCCATTCAATGGTACACAGATGGCTCAAATTAAAAGGAACTGGTATAGGAGGTTACGGGCAACGAAACCAAACACTTCGGACGCTTGGGAACACTAAGTATTTTTCAAGCGAAAATTCACGATATAAGAAAGTGTACCCAATACAATATTGATAAAGGATATAAAAGGCAAAAGAAGATAGTACTGTCGGATAGAAACAGAAATTAAAGCACTGAGCTCTTGTATAGTTCGAGAATACCTAGGCTAACTCAATGAACTAGTCTAGATCTAGAACAGTATAGTCACCTTCAGACACGTAGCTATAGCTTTTACATGGGGAGGGTTTTGGTTTTTTCTATCTGATAGGTTTAGAAGGAGAAAGCTTTATTGAAGGCGCCGCCTAAGGCAAAAAAAATCGAGTGCCACGACCTAAAGCAATTTTTCAAGTTCAAGAAATAATGTTAATAATAAAGTTTTTTTCTTAATTATTTTTTTGACTTGACTGAAAGTATTTTTAAACATCGTTTTTCGTTTTGCCCCCTTCTGCTGAAATAGTTATAACCATGTATTTATATTTTTTAAAGGAGCCGTCCCTTCTCCGGCACCACCTCAGCCTCTTGGGCTTATTGTGGATTCTCCTAACATTCTGACTACAGCCTATTCAGCCAATCCGTTCCCTGTATTAGCTCATACAGGTTCTTTACTGGTTGGTTGTCTTCTGGAGTCATTTGGGGTCTTCCATTTAGTTTTTGTCTCCTGTGGTCCAGCGTCTCACAGTTGCATAATATGTGCAGAGCTGTTTCAGTGTCCTTTTTGCATCTCCTGCATGTGAGGTCTCCGATATACAGCTCTATTTTGTTCAGGTGCTCCTTTGTGGGAAAGTGTACCGTAAGAATCCCCGTTATGGTGCGTAGTTTGATCCTGCTCATTGAGAGCAGTTCTTTTGCTACTTTTTCTGATGGTTCTTTTATAAATTTCTTCCCATGTGTTTGCCTGGGCGTATTCTTCCAGAGATGGATTGTTCTTTTACCCACCCTTTTAACCATGACCGAGTGGAGCATCTGGGAATGCTCACAGATGGTTCGGGTCCGTTCATTGCCAGCAATTCCTTTGTGACCTGGAACCCACTCCAGTGTTACACTGTTCCGAGTCGCCAGTCTTCTAAGTTCTTCGCCGCATTCCCATACCAGCCGAGATGTTACCTGTATATTAATTTGGGAGCACCTATTTTAAAAAGTGATAGATGATTGAAAATTGGAGCTTTTATTAAAACAGAAAATCAATCTCACAAAAGTAAATTTAACCTCTTCAGCTAAATTATTTACAATTGTTGAGGAATCTATTTCTATTGGCACATCCCGATGAATACTCATATTGCGGCAGTATCCTAATAAAAAATTATTGTACCTTTATTGTATTCTCTATGGTTTGAACCCCCAAAACCCCCCCATTATATACGTGACTCACCTAACTGTGAAATCCGGGATACTCTGGAATATAAGGAAATGAAATATTATTTATGCAGTATTGCTAGCATCAAAGTGACAGCAGAGGAAGGAATGACAAAGCCGTTCGGGGTCACAACAGGAGTTTTGCAGGGTGAGTCTGAGTCTCTCTCCCCAATTATGTTCTCTATGTGTGTCGAATAGACATTAGAACAATACTCTGATCGCAATTTTCTTTCAGTAAATCTATCAAAAACTATAATTATATTTCCCAAGGGTTACACTAGTGAAAGTGAACAATATAACTTTCCTTACGGAAGATACAGTGTCAGGAAATCTCAAAAATGACACTATAGACAGTTGGAACGCAAAGAAATACAGGACTTGCGCGAACGGTTTTATCACCAGTTGAAACAAACCTAATATACAGCACGTAAGAAGACCCGACTGACTGAACCTTTTTATTTAAAAGTGAAAAACAAGAAATTGCAGGCGGGGATTTTCAGATAGCTTGAGTGCATTCGCATTTTTTATTTTAATACAAAGCTTATAAACTTCCAAATGGATTTTAGACAATAAATATTAAAGTCTTGGATCTTATTAAACATATTATCCTCCAAAAAACCGAGCTTCACTTAATCCACCCAGTCAAATTCCCCCCAAAAAGGGAACCTTTTAGCGGTTGTCTAGTAGGGCTTAGACAAAGAAAATACTTCTCAGTGGCTACGATCTGTTGAGGATCAAATAAAAAACTAACTAAACTAAGAGTTTTAACAGGGACATTGTCAGCTGAACCGGCATGTGAAAAAGCTCAATAGTGGAGGAAGAAGAATGTAGATGTCCACAAACTTGTGGATTGCACAGCAATTCAGAACCAATGGGCCCAACACCTAGCAGATTATTGGATAGAAGAGGGACATTTACCTAAATTTAAGCCAGTCTAAAATTCCTCCGGGAAATAGGACCAAAGGAGCTACTAGCCTCCGAGGCTTTCCTCAGGAGCTAAATAGAAGAAAAAGATCTCTTAGGTCTCAGTGAATGTCAAACCACCTTATTATACATACTTCTACGTCATTTTTTGTTGGTAAAAACACTAGTGACGATGTTTTTTGTAGATCTGATCAATTAGATAAATGAGTAACTTTTCCATAGCCCTTTTTAAATCTAAGGACTCACTCTCTAGCATTATACAATTTTTTATCACAACTTTATATTGATATCTATGTGTCAGTGACAATTTGTATTGTAAAAATCACCATGATGGGTTTTACAAATCGTGTAACAAGCAAAACAGAAATTTCAAGAAAGTATTGAAGAACCTTTTATATGCGCCACTGGTTTTGAATAAAAATTAAAAACCGACCATCATAAACCCTTCTAAAACTACTTATTGTTATTAATCATACGACAATAATTTTTCGAAAAGTGACCATCGCTTCAAACGAAAGAATGTAGAACTTCAATAGTAACGAAAGAGTGACAGTAGACGTTATCTTAAATGTATATACATCCGTCTCTGTCTTTATCGGTTACAGCATCCACATCTACGTCCACTATTATAGCCGCAGCCATAGCTAGTTAACCTTGAAAAGTGGCCAAAGACCGAAGAAGGCAGAAAGGGAACACTGACGGCACTTACATAGGCGTAACATATATAATTTTTAAACGCTGTCCAGTTTTAGAAAATGTGTTGTAATGGAGAAAATATTTGGGTATGCCGCAACAGTGAGACGAATCAACGCTTAAAGAGCAGTAAGGCCAAATTTACCATTAAGGCTAATTTTTGAAGGTCCTTTATTTCACATTTTAGAAAAGAAGACGGCTGCCTTGATCACTGTCCAAGAACGATCATTTCTGTAATAAATCCATTCTCAAATGGTTTTATATCTCTTTAACTTCAAGAGCTTAAATTGGAATATTTATACTTGAATCCATTTAGTCTGGATTTTAAGGACAACTCACCAAGTTATTTTCAAGCACTAGATACTCTCTGTTTATAATTTAATGGATTAAGGATTATTATAATATACAATAGCTCTGCAATTATCGTTGCTTTTAGATCACCTGATCCTCTCCAATATAGCCTGCAGAAAAAAGTAGTAGTTGGGAAGAAATATGAATAAGAAATGCTTCAGGCGTTGGAAAAGTGACGAACCTAACCTAACCAGGTAGGTTGACGTTAGTAAAAACAGCTCACATTCTCACTGGAATTATGCCCAAGTATTATATACTAGATGAATATCTGTGGAAATTTGCAATGATGAAGGTAGTGGAGCAGATTCAGCTGTAAATATAGATACACTCTCCAATTTTGTGGTATAGCGTCGCTTCAGAGCAGTTAATGTAAAACAAAACATGCTAAAATTTAAAACTAACATTTTAATCTAAGGTAATAAGGTTGTAAAGCCAAGAAATGCTTTCTATATGTAGCGTTATCCTGGAAGCTACAATTTTCTTGATTGTCCAATAATTGCACGTGCTTTTGCTCTTATGCTCGAGGTCTACTTGTTCAGCTACTGCTGATCTCAATGAATGGAATGGACTAAGGTAGATAACATCCATCCGAAAGAGTATATATTTATTTGTAGTGACGTTCACTGAGACTCAAAAGATCTATTATGCCTCCTTAGATCTAATTAGTTTCTGAGGAAGTCTCCTTTAGTCCTATTTCTCGAAGGAGGGAGGAATTTTAGGAAATCTGCAGGCTTCAGCTTAGGGTAAATGTTCCTCTTCTATCCAGTAATCTTCCAGGTGCTGTACTCTAGGATTCTAAATTGCTGTGCAGTTGGAAAGTATGTGGATAGAGGTTTCTTCTTCCATGCCACAAAATCTACATTCTTCTTCCTCCACTATTTCGAGCTTTTTCAGATTCCCATTCAGGCGATAATGTCCCGTTAGGATCCCTGCTGCTAAAACTCTTAGCGCAATTTTACTTTGACTTATGCATTCATTTGATCTCAGCAAGTTGTCACCCAGAAGAGTCTTTGATTGTATAAGCCCTACTAGATATTTCCAATGGTCAGATCTTCTCTTTTTCTTGGCTTTACCTATTTCATCCAATATTACATTGGGGCTGATTCCGCAAAAGGTTTCAGGCCCCCAGAAAGGTATTTCAGTCCTCCTCTTTGCTAGTTCATCTGCTATTTCATTTCATTCTATTCCAGTGTGTCCTGGAATTCATAGTAAGGTATTGTTCTCGCCTAGTTCATTGAGTTTGTCTAGGTAATCCCACACCATTTTGGAACTGATTACACAAGAGTGCTTCTACAGATGAGGCGTAAATACGCCCAAATCGGTCTACAAGTGATATTGTCCGTTGTCATTACAAACCAAAATAGTTGGTATATAAATATATAAAAAAATATATAAAAATATATAAATAGTTATATCTCACAACCCAGCTTAACCTAGAAGTGTAATTAATTGTCTGTCACTCTGTCAGGGCATAAAGCCCGAGAAGTAGATGTTTTTTCTTAGTGAAACTTTTTATGCTAATATCTTGACACCTATTGAAAACACGCTTTACTTAAATATGACAATTGTTACAAGAAACTGAAATTAAGTAAATTTAGATTACATATATTAATATTTAACAATGTTATTTTTACAAAATAATGCGATTTGTCTAGCTCTTAAGCGCGAAACAAAGATATTTTTAAAACTATGTCAACTGAATTTCCAATCATCCGTTATTTCCATAGAAACAACGACGTTTTTTATTTACAGTACTTTTAATTTTTAACCAGCAACGTTTGTTCATTGTTTGCATTTTAGGTATTGACTAATTAGGAATTTGTCATTAAAGAAAGCTCGTACATGTGAAATTCAGCCTCCATGGTACAGAATTCAGAATCTTTCTTTCACTTACTTCCCGTTACACAATACCATTCGGTGCGTCACTGTTTGCTCTAGGCATTGTTGCCGCTTACACAATTTCAAAATCCCCAAAAACCAACTAGTGGAATTATTGTAACAGTTATAAGGAGCTATTCTGGAAGAAAATGTTAAATTGTAACGCTTGGTAAAAAATTATACAAATTGCTGATTACATTTTACTATTCTGTATGCATAAGAAGCTTTAAAATATGAACGGAAAACTCTTCATTGGACACCAAACCTGTTGAAATTGAAAATCCTAATCTTGTAATATAGAATTGACCCTATATATACGGCTTCAAATTTTTGTCGGGTGATTATCATTCAATATTACTAGTTATTTGTTATTCTAGATTAATTTCCAGATGAAATCCCAAAAATTACAAACCAGGAGAACTAAAGATAAGCGCAAGACCGTGTACAAGTTTATAATTTGAAATATTTTTTTCGTTGTGTCAGATAGGGACCAAAAATTATTTTATTACTAGTTAATCTTGACAACGGTAGCTGGAACGCTACCGAAACGTCGAAATAAAAAATAAAAAAACATTATTGTGGTTTGATTCCCAAAAAATAAGAGAAAAAAGAACTCTTTGTAATTATGCAACAAGTTATCGATGTATAACCTGATTATTTTGAAGTATTTATAGTATTACTACTGAATAATTACATTTAAGAGCTTCCAGACCCATGCAACAAAAAATCCACACTACTGCAATCTTAGCTTAGCTTAGCAGTGACAATCTCTCCAGTTTTCAAGGAGTAGATGGATGGATTACGCCACTATATATAGTGGTGGAAAGTGCTGCGAGCAGAATAAGATACAAATTAAATAGAGAAGAGATAATAAGAGAAAAATGATTGGAATCACAACATCCTCACCGGTCTTGAAAATGCCATTAATTGGTATACAGAATATACAAAACAATAGGAACCAAACAAACTCAAAGTTTGGACAAAACCTCAAGCTTTCAAATAAAAACTCACGCCATAATAAAGATTGCCCAGTTCAATATTGATTTAATATATACCTATAAAGCAAATAATTATTATTATGTTGAATAGTTAGGATGCCATTAAACTGCTGAGCTTTTATGTTCTGTTTTGGTATGGAAATGACTAGAAAATGAAATAGCAGATGAACTAGCAAAGAAAGAAGCTGAAACATCCTTTTGGAAATCGGAACCTATTGCGTTCTCAGCACAAATATATTCCTAGTCTAACCTCACAGCTCTCAGTTATTTTACATCCTCCAGAATAGCAACTACTAGGCTTTCTGGATAAACCGCGTTCACTTTCGATTCCCGCTAGCTTTGCGGTCATTATAAAGATCTGGGAAAAGTGATTTGGGGAAGATGGAGCTCAGTGTGGTTTCCTGGTCTCAATCTCCACTAGTCTATGTACGCGGCAGCTCTCTCTCTATCTTAATCTGCTCACTAATCAGGGATAAATGATATTCTCTCTCGTGCTTCTATATTCATTTGGATGCTTATAGTTTTTCAATTTTTGTTCCGTTGTGCAACACACTCTAGTAACTCGTAATTATTTTTATATTAAAGCATTAGAAGAATGTTACCTTGAGCCTCGGCCTGTGTTCGGCGGATCTTCTGAGCTTCTTTCAAAAAATTTGTCATTGAAAGATGCCTCAAAGATCATGGATATGAAACTCTTAACAACCAAGTTATTCTACTCACGGAAAGAAGATTTTGTGGAACTAATCCCTCTAATAATATTTATAATAATTAGAACGTATTTACATATTTAGGGTAAAAACATTTGTAAAAATCTAAGTGGAAGGTTTGTCGGACCCTATATAACAAAGAAAATAATATTTTTCACTATTTTTTGCAATATGCATTGATAACTGAGAGTTACTCATTTCAATACATACCACTATGATTATTCAAGATATATCTCAACTTGCAAAATCTTGAAATCAGCGTTTTTTGTCTACAGCCGGCAACGGTGTTTCTTAGTCAGCACACCTGTTAAAGATTACCAGGGTCGAAGGACTTGGCTTTTGAGTGTCTACCATAATAATGAAATATTACCGATATAGATTCCTACTATGAATACTAGAGCTATAATTTTAATTAAAAATAACATTACAGACAGGCATAACAATTTAAATAATGAAAACAAACAAAAAAAATGCGGCGCGGACTTTATAAAAAGTATTTTTTGTTTCTTTATTAGGGTACTGAAGTTTATTTTGAAAGTTACTTTTTATTCAACATATTGGTTTTAATTTGAAATTTTAATGTAGTGCATCGGCATCTTTTGCAGTTTATATAAAGTAGCTGTAACGCATGAATTAGAAGACAGAGAAATATTGATAACCTACGATTTTCACAGTTATTCAATAGCTTTTCAATCCTACGCTTCAAAATACAAAACCGCAGTTTTCCAGAAGATGGTAAAGATAGTACCTACCCGAATTGGTTACGAATTATTTTAAGTACAGGAACTATTTCTATGATCAGATCTAACTAATTCTTAACTTGTTGGTACCCTACTACGCAAACTCCATCCAATTCCGAACTAATTCTTGAATTTTTTGGATTAGATTAGAATTGGAGTGACTGTCCTATCCCACTTTGACCTTTGCAGATCTATGCTGGTCCTCCCCATATTTAGAGCTCGATATCTAGCTTAATTCTTTTTATTAGACTTAATAGCCTGGATACCGCCTCCCTCTCTGCCCTCGGTTTTTCTTCTTCGAGTAAGTGAAACCGTCTTCCCACTCACAGAGTATGTGCTCTGCGGTTTCGTCTTCTTCCTGGCAGAACCTGTATAGGCTGTCATCTGCTAGGCCAATTATGTGCATATGTTCCTCAGCCTATAATGTCCGGTCAGCATTCCCACCATCATCCTCGTCGTTTCTCGACTTTGACATAGAAGGTCGTTTGACAGTTAGGCCGAAGTGCTTTTAAGGAATAATTTGGCGTGCCTTTGTCCTAGGGTTTCATACCACCATCGCAACGCCTGGTTGTTTATCCATTTGTGGATGCTCTCTTTACTTAGGCATTTAGCAATTCCACAGGAAGGTTCTGATCCTATCATGACCTCCGTTGCTCACTGCTTGGCTAAATCATCGGCCTTATCATTGCCTTTTATTCCTTGGTGGCCTGGTACCCAGGCTAGGGTCACTCTATTATGATTACCTAGTCTGTTGAGGGCCTCACCTTAAGTGCTGCTTGGCTGTCGGAGTAGATGACGATTCTTTGGTTGTCCACCTCCTGTCTCATCAACTCTTCTGCACAGCATTGCACCTCCATTACCTCTGCCTGAAAGACAGTATCATGTTTCCCTATAGGCTTAGAGTGATCGTACCCCATATATTCCGGCTCCTACTCCAGAGCCTGTTTTAGAGCCATGGATGTCATAATGCTGCTGGGACTTCAGATTAAGCTGACGTCTTCTTGAATTGAGTCGGTGACAATGTGTTTCACAGCTAGTGGTCAGCTTTGCCATATAAATCTGCCGCTTGGGGTCATTCGAAGTATAAGTATTATTGACATTATTTCTTGTCTAAAGAATTCAGTGGGATCAGTAAACAGTGTTGTGTTGAGAAATCCATATTACGTTTGTTATAGTTTAATTTTTTTTCTTTTAGATATATCCACAGCAAGGAGAAACCGTTCAAATGCGGAGAATGCGGAAAAGGTTTCTGCCAATCTCGAACTTTGGCCGTCCACAAAATTCTCCACATGGAAGAATCACCTCATAAGTGTCCTGTTTGCAGCCGATCGTTCAACCAACGTTCCAACCTTAAGACTCATTTACTCACCCACACCGATCACAAACCATACGAATGCAATTCTTGTGGAAAAGTTTTTAGGAGAAATTGTGACCTTCGGCGACATGCGTTGACACATGCTGTAGGGGATGTTCCTCCCGACGGACTTGGAGATGGATACATACCAAGTAAGTCATAAATGGGATAATGATAATTGTCAAAAACGTGTATTTTACATAACTGTGTTCTTTTTTTCGTTTTATGTTTTCGTTTGAATATTTTTCCCAGGTGAAGAGAGTCATTCACATGTTTCGACCTGTCATAGCATAGAGATGCTACAGATAGAGGCAACACGCCATAGGCCGCTGTGTAAGTGGGAATATCCGTCTGAATTTCGGCGAGAGAGAAAAAGGCAGACGATCAGAGTTTTTTTCGTCTTTATAGCATGCGCGCTATTGGAGAATGACAGTCTAAACCTACGACTTTACATCTCTTTCTTACGTGCTGACGAACTTCGAGCTGGCTTGTTGCCTCTATCTATAGTATCTCTATGCTCTACAGATTTTTCCACTAGACTCGGCTCCTCGCTATATCTTTCCAGTTTCTCATTTCCTTTTTAGTTACATCCATCATTACTTTTTTCTTGGATTTTTATGGTATTTTTGATGCCACCTCCTTGGCGTCCTAGTCTGCTTCATTTTTGAACAAAGTACAAGAGTTTATTGTCACTCATTGTAGGTACAGCTGTTAAATTTAAGTTTGTCTGCTGTTTTTTATTTATAACCAACGTTCCACTTTCGTAAAATACTGTATTGTTTTTTAGACTCATTTCTTTGTTGCACTTGTGCCTTGTTTCACATCAAAATACTGTTTAACCCGCTGCCACATATGTCTATCAATTTCTGCTTCTTCATCGCGAACCCATTTCTTTTGATGCTCTCACCAGCTGTGCTGCTATTCTCTTCAGATCTTCTTTTTTTCTTTTATCTCTGGAACGTCGTCTCCATAGCCATCTGGTGGCTTTTATTCACTAAAGTACAATTTATTTTTCCTTTCTTCAAAATGCTTTCCAAGTTTACGTAAAATAACGTGGAAAACAAAGGAACTCCTTATTAATCGTTGGGTTACTTTAAACTTATAATCATTATATCTCAAGTTTACTTAAATGCGAATGATTGACATAGGTGGTGATGATCAAGAAAAGATGTCTCCACGAGCAAGAAGTCTATCAGTGGATTCCAGAGATGAAAGAGATATGAGAGCCTGTTCGCCAGCTCCTGGAATAACTCAGTGCCATGAACCATGTTCTTCATCGAGTCCTTATACTATGCGACCGACCATTGATAGGAATCATCATGATACAGATGATGAAGATTTAGATGAAGACCCGGAAATAGGTGAGAATCCAAAAAAATTATTGACAAATTATTGCTTCTTTCTAGCCAACTGAGAAGGAATTTCTGTATTAGTGGCTAATATTTTTTTCTATTATTTACCTAGGTCAATAATGGACAAATTCATAATTATATTTTGAGAAATCAGGGATAGTAGCTCAACAAAATTTTGTATACCCAGAAGATTGTCTTCAACATATTTGCTGCTTGAAATTACCCATCAAGATTAAATAATTGGAATTTAAAAGCCATTAGTTTAAAATTCGCGCTCAACTGAAAATGACTGATAACATAACGAGTACGTTCATAATATATCGAAAACTGACAGTGTACTTGTCAGTCAGACGACAAGGTAAACGCTTCTCGTTGTGCGTTTGTGATTTATTCAAATTTTTGTGATAAATTTGATATACACCATGGTGATGGAGACATTTATGAGCCTCGCACCTAATTCCGCTCGGGGCAAAGCCACTCGTGAAATAATTTTGGTACTGGGTCAATAATAATAGTCTTCACCACCTTGGTGTATAATATATTATTGTGTATATAGTGTGTTAGTATATAATAATTAATAATGAATATTAAATATTACATGTAAACGCATCAAACTTTTTAACATTCATTTCAACATTTTTCAAACATTCCCGTCATCCTTGAATCGAGTTGTATGTAAACTGAAATTGCACTCACAATGGATGGTAAAAAATAAAAAACCATCAACTATACAATGAATAAACACTTTTTAATGTTCAGTGATTACAATAATTAATTATGTAAACTTGCTCAATGTTTTAAGAAATATTTTTATATTTATAATACTGAGAATTGCTATAATCGTGATTTTATATAATGAATTTTTTCTAGTATTATCCAGTTAATGTGTTCATAAGCGGAAGCAATCCAATTCATTGGAAAAACCTCACTATGTATTGTTTAAATTAGTTCTCTATAAATAAATCAGTTATATAAATGACCATCGGGAAAAAATAGAATTTAGTTTGACAATTTAATTTACAGATGAAAAAGCCCATAATATACCTCAGTGCAATTGTCACTTTCACAGCGGCAAAAGTTACCTGCAACTTCCACAGCGCCACTAATAGTTGGTTTCACCACCTATTCATTTCTTAATCAATTAATTAAAATTGTTAATACCTGTGTACCTACTAATCATGAATCATGAATCTGGCGACAATTTTCAACTTTTCGCGATGATAAATTTGAGTCAGATACTTCCATCAAGAAATTCAATCTAATATTTCGAAAGATTGATCTTTTAACATGCGAAAATGTGACGGAGAAGACTATAGAAAAGCGGTAGTCAAAATAATTTCGAACACCACCGCTCAAATTCTATGAAATAAATATAAATATTTCAATATTGTATTTGACCCCTTCAAAAGCACACAGTTTAATTTACCACGAGCTGCTAAACGTAAAATTGTAGAAGGACAATCCTCTTAATAAATGTGAAGTATTTTCAATGGCCAGATTATATGACCAAAAAAAAAAACCGGAAGATTATACCACAGTTTGGCGTTTTAATTAGTTTGGCGTGGAGGAGACGCAGCTTACTGCAAAATAACTTATTTCGTATCCGAAATTGAAAATAATGGAAAAGAAACAGTTAGCAAATTAAGTAAAAGTGGCATTGAATAGCAAGCTCTAAAAAAAATAACAGGACAGAGCAATTCATCATCAATAAAACCACACTTACAAGTTTGAGCATTATTCAATCGAACACAACCATAGAACACAACAAAATGGCAGACCTGCCAAAGTCAGGTGTTCTGGAATGTCTCAAGTGAGAGAGCGTATACGCAAATTGCGAACGAAATGCATCGAATAGTCTTAACAGACATTTTGAACGAGTAGAATAGATTCTAATGATCGGAGGGTTTCAAAGATATTCTCAATAGTTTCTTTTAGAAAATTTTGAGTGACTCAAGAATTACACTACTGACTATCAAATTGTAAGACATTACTGAATCTATCACTAGATAATTTGACATTCTTGTGTTATTCTACATATCATATCAGTAAATTTGATGCAATACCTTAAAAATAGTAGACGTATAATTGACTTGATGATATCAGGATGCATTTTTCTCAAACTAATTAATATATTTATATGGTCATATGTATGGCAGTAGGTTAAATTTGAAGGTTTCTGTTGGAAAAAATATGTTAATAGCTTTATTGAAGTGAACCTTTCACATCGAAGATATATTACTATAATTGAATTTTAATACGGATGACATTCAATAATTGAATATTAAGTTGAATTATTGAATTCCGATATGTAATGTAACTACGTAATTTTTTGGTAATTACTGTAATTAATTTTATGGCAACCATGTTTTTATTTCTCCTTTTTTTAAATTAATAACATAAATGACATTTTTCATTATCAAGATTGATGCTATATATCTATTTTTGGTTGTAATTGGCTTGCTAAATGTTCACGTGAAACTACTCAGTCATAAACATTTTGGTAAGGACAGAAAAAGGAAAATACAAAATGTATACATTGGGACATCATCCTCCCCTCATCCTCGAGGTACATAGTGTTAGATCTTGTTTAAAATATTCAAATTTGGCCCACTTACAATCATTCAACCGCTCAAGCATGCGCGTTAACGTAGGCGGGCGCGAGGGAGGAGATCTACCTCTCCGCGTGCACGCCGGCTAATCGCTGCTTGACTTGCCATGCTTTGTGAATACATCTAAGAATAAAAATTCAACAATAGAATCTTTAAATACGTTCGATAATGTTCTGGAAAATTATAAAACTACAAATGCAAGTGGGTCTTATGCAATCAATATCTTTTTTTGTGTAACATTTTGTTGCATTTTTATTGTAAAACAACAAACAATCACGTTTATATAATTAAGATACAAATACAAAACTTTTAGCTTTTTTGTAATTATATTCTGATTAATCTCATTTTTTGTAATAGTTATATCTATATACATTTTGTTGTTTGTTTAGATCCCGGTCAAGAAGACTGTTCGGATATTTTAAAAGATGCGGAACCAGAGCCACACCATACTCCGATACCACAGTTGCAAATAAGAAGAGATCTTCATCACGTTCCACAACCAAAACCAAGCACTATCACCAGCGGACACATAGAACCAAGTTTCCTGCTTTCCAGGAAACGACATTTTGATCAAGATAGACCAAGTACATCTTTCTCTCACAGGTAAACATTTTGAAATAACCTATACACATGGAATTTAATTTATATTTTTAGTTCCGTGCGACCAATGACGCCACCTATAAATCTAAGAGCGTATCATCCAAGTATGAGAGGAAATCCTGGTATAATGATGGGATCCCCAGCGGTTCTGAAACCACCTGACACCGGTACGTCTGTCATTTTCGGCCCAGGAATGTCTGGCTGTTCTAAATTGATCCAAGATCCGAATTCACATGGTAATAACAACAATGTTGCGAGTGATTTGAGTATGAAGAAAAGTGAAGCACAATCACCACCTCCTCCGCCGCCTCATCATCCACCACCGCCTCATAATCCACCACAAAGAATGACAGGATTTACTATAGCAGATATTATGGGTAGATAATGAATATTATTAAATCCGGGAGAAAAAGTGTAATTAGAAAAACTAAAATATATAGAGGTTGAATTTTTTGATACATTTTTCTTCGTCTATTGTTATAGTTTTTTTTCATGTATAGAAAGAAAATCTACTGAATGCTTTAATTTCAGAATTACATTAAAATAAGTCTATGTATATTTTTATTAGTTAATGATCTTTGGAAAATTTATAACAGTCTATTCGGCGTTTTTCGGTATAAAACTATTTAATCTTCAAAAATAGATAGATGCATCTCTTGAGAGATGGAATGGAATCAAAGGATCACCCTGGGCGACCCTGGGAAGCTGGCGTCGAAGAAATATTTGGAGATGACCAGGAAAAACGTACGTTCAACAGTGGGATTTCTGACTGACCACTGTCAACTAAAGAAACCCCTACATGCTATGGGGCTAGTGGACACACCTCTATGCAGGATGTGTGAACAGGAAGATGAAACTGTCAGGCATTTCTTATGCGAGTGTCCGGAGTTATCGTCAATAAGAGAGTGTGTGTTCGGTGAGTCTTGGCCTACACCTGTCGATATAAAGGAGATGTCTCCTAGTGACCTGTCCATGTCCGCCTTCCTGGGAAGGACAGGATGGGCGTTGACCTTGGAGGACAACTCCTAGGGAGGATGTACAGAGGGTCACATGTGGCATAAGTGCTGTGAGCCTACACTAATCCTCCCTACTTTACAGATACAGATAGATTGATGCATCTCATTGATTAATCCAATATTTCAAGAGGAAGAAGAACCCGTTAAATCGTATACGATAAGTTTTACAAAAAAAGTTCACAATAATGGCCTGAATGACTTTTGCTATAAAGTGTAATATGCCAATTATGAAAATTTCATTTCATGCCTAACTTTAGTAATGACCATATAAAATTAGCAAAATGAAATAGTTTTAACATGACTAAAACGTAAAAAGCCGAACGGTCTGTTACAGTTTTGATTGGGATTGTTTTATGAATGTAGTTTTTATGACTAGCAAATTACTAAATGTATTTAAGCAACTTAAACTTATCACAGCTGCTTATTATAATAAGCTAAACTGTATAGAGATTTATTTTTATTTTAAATGTAGTCACCAGCTTGAAAAGTATTTTGTGGCAAGACAATAATACAGATTGCGAAAAGTCTATTCGCAACATATGATTTACACAAGTACGACAAGGAAAATATTAGAAAAACTAAGTGAAAGAGAGAGAGAAGAATAATTGTGGGCTGTCAGCATTGGGCGTGTGTTCAGTTCCAGTTACCAATATGATATGAAAGCATCGTTTTCAGTTTAGAATGTTTGGTACTTTCTAAGGAATAATTAACTTATTTTGCATTTGTCTTTTGACACGGGATAACACCGTATTTAGTGGGAGAAAATCGAGATTGGTAATATTATTGACTTTTGAAAAATAAGTGAGATCAACACAGATAAGAAAAAAATAATATACATAGTTCAAGAAAAAATTACAATCTGCAATAAATAAAATCTATACACAGCTTTCGATTCAACATTGGTATTTAACATTATTTAACATAAAAATAGGAGGGCACTGAGCACACAACCATGGCTGATTGTACCCAATTATTCTTCTCTCTCTTTCAATAAGTAGTTTTTATCATATTTTCCTAGTTGTCAATGTAATTGTGTAAATCGTATGTCGCGAATAGACTTTTCGTAATCTGTATATGCAATAATACGAGTAGCAGTGAAATATGTAAGAGAAGGGGGCAAACTTATGAAGTTTGAAAATATTTTTGTATAATGCCAACGACGCTGTTTGATACAAAGGTGATTATTACGAAATAAAACAAGATATAATGGTCAGTGGGGGTTCGAATCTCAATCCTTCTCTTAACTAATAAGTAAATAATATTTTGATTGTCATGTTTCCAGAAATTTGTATAAATTATGAATAAAAATTGATTACAAAAAACTTTATGTGAATAGGCACTTGTTATGCATCTTGTTAAAATTATGTATGGTATGTTTAAGA
This sequence comes from Galerucella tenella, assembly GCA_910591685.1. NCBI lineage: Eukaryota > Metazoa > Arthropoda > Insecta > Coleoptera > Chrysomelidae > Galerucella > Galerucella tenella. Next base: position 29,639 of record CAJUYH010002600.1, read on the forward strand.
TTGGGTGACTGTAAGTTAAACTTGTAGATTTATTTTTTGAGAAGATTTACATATCACAGTGACTTATTTTTATTAGTTATAAGTTGAAAAATAATACGTAGCTTTGTATAGAATGAATGAAAAAAAAGGGAAGTTCCACGAATATGAAAATAAACCGAATTAATTTTTATATAATATATTTTTTCCACTACTAGCTGTGAAGTTAACAATTATTGCTTCTTCTAGCCAACTGAGAAGTTGAATTTCTCTATTAGTGGGTAATAGAGTAGGTCAATAATGGCAAATTCAAATATTTCGATAATTCAGGATCAATAAAAACTTGTGCAACATAATTTGGTATACCCAGGAGATTGTCTTCAACATATTTACTGCTTGAAATTACCTATCAAGACAAAATTATTTGAATAAAAATGCCATTAGTTTAAAATTCGCGCTCAACCAAAAATGACTGATGACATAACGAGTACGTTCATAATATATCGAAAACTGACAGTGTCCTTGTAAGTCAGACGACGGGGCAAAGCTTCTCGTGGTGCGTTTGTGAATTATTTTTCATTTTTGTCTTAAATTTGTCTAGTAGTGGAAAAAATTGTATATACACCATGGTGGTGAAGACATTCATAAACCACGCAACCATAATCCGCTCGGTCAATAATAATAGTCTTCACCACCTTGGTAATACTATTTTGTAGCTTAATCAATACATTATTGTAATTTTTCAAATACTTTTTCTGTACAAATATTTTTAGGGACCGATCAGCTCGCACTAAGTTTTTTTACACGAAAGCACATTGTAAATATATTTTTAGTTACAACCAAGGTTCAGTATGATATAGGTTTAAGTTTAAAACAATTATATACAAGTTTAAGCTCTGAAACATTGTCCTCCTCCATAGACTCTTTAGAGTCGTACAGGTCACATAAAATTCCATTGTCTAGGATGCTGTCAACATTATCATTAACCATCTCAGTCGACTCCACTACCACATCCTGAAATCGCTGATTGTTATGGAATCTATTCAAGTAAACTCCTTCATATGGTTTATATTCCAAGTCCTTTTTAATTTTTTCTCTCATAATTACCTATTAGGGTGGCGCAGAAAACCAACTATTTGTTGTCTCGTGTGAAAAAATGCCAGTTTTTGATGTTTCAAGGGCTCAATCCAAAGGAAATGAATAAAATACTTACGTACTTTAAAGGAATAATATAGTATATTATATATTAAGTATTGAGAACGGTAAGGGTTGTTTACCGGCCGACAGCAATGTTTGGATGGATGGATGGATTTTGCTGGAGACCGGTATTACCCTTAAAAAGTTTAAATAAATATTACAAATGATTAAATAAAATTATTGAGGTTCAAAAGCATTATATTTTTAGTATTTTGTTTGATTTTCAGTTCATCTCGTGGTGTATCGGTTTTTTTCATTTCATTCTGGGTAGTTTTCTTTATTCTCCCTGTTCTATATTTTGCTTATCTGCATTTTCAAAGTATCAGTGGTAGCCTATTTTAAATATCTTCTACACCTCTTTCAATTGCTATCAATAGTTTTCTACTTTCTCCCCTACACCTTAAATGTTTTGTTAATATAATCTTTTGTTCACTAAGCTTCTTCAAATTATTTAATCTTTCCATTGCTTTCATCCATTTTTTTCTTTTCCACTATCTTTCCAAGCTTAATTGTTTTTCTCGTTTTCTACCTGTTATTTGAATCACTTATTTTGACTTGCCACTCTTTAAAGCTTGTTTAATATTGATTATATTAATTTTTCCTTTCTCTTCCTTAATTTTATAGTTGTCACTATTATATTGTTGAATATTGATCCTACGCAATGGACCTAATTGAATCCAACTTAAATTTCAAGAATAATTATTTTCTTATTTCATTAGAAAACATTTGTAGTTGTATAATATTAAGGATCTTGGTTGTGACAGTTACAGATGGCACTGTACCTTTTCTGAAACTAGCCAGCTTTGTGAAAATACAAAAAATGACTAAAATATATTATAAAATACAGTGCTCTGTACGCCTAGTTTAAGATGTTATCCGTAAATGTTGGTACAAAATTGAGTAACAATTGTTATTATAATTTATTTCAGTTAAGTATTATATTTTTTTAGTGTAGCTCACATTCTAGTGTGGAAATTATGAAAAAATATTGTACGTACTTTCTTTATGAGGACTCGATTGTGATCTCATGTTGTATTTGGGTAATATTATGAAGTATTTTATTTTTGATAGGAATATTATTTTAGAAAGAATGTGATTTCTGCAGTTTTTTTTTAATAAAGTATTTTCTTAAATATTATTTCGTTATTATTTTTAGAGATAATAGAGAGTTATTGGAAACACGAATTTACTGTCTTGTAGTAATTGTGATGACCTTAAAACATACTTGTAATTTGTTATTGAAACTCTCTATAAAGCCCGGTTCAGACGACTTGTTTACTTGGTGAATAATCGTTATTTGTGTATACATGCCATGTCGTGTGAGTGGGTTAGAGCTCTTTCAAACGAGACAGTGGCCGGTCACTAGTGTCTGAAAATAATCGCGCTGGTAAAAATACATTGATATAAATAGATGCATTCACACGAGACACAGATAAGGAATACGTGTCCGGCCACTGAATCGAAGTGTCTCTGCCCCACTAGTGTCCAGACCAAAGATTACAGAATAAAATATAAGATGTTTCACTCGTTCGAATTTATCGCGTAAATCACCGATGCCGCTGGTGACTGTCTGGAGAATGGATTGTACAGTACGTCGCTACGTCCTTACTTGCATTTAATTTGGCATATTATACGGGACGTCGCCCGTCGAGCGCTGTTATTTTAGAACGGTATTTATTGGTTGTTCGTTTTTTATATTTATGTTGTATAGATTTTTTAAATTTATTAATTAATTGTTGAAATGAGCAAAAAGTCATATTGATATTTTTCTCTTTAATAGCAATGCTTAAACACTAAATATTTTGTAATATTTGCTAATACAAAATTACGGATTTATTTTTATAATAAGGATATTATATAAACAAGTACATTTAGCAAGAAAACACAAAAAATTAACACACTAATGAGAAAAATATGAAACATTAAGTTGGGCTTGTTGGCATTTTTTTGGAAATCTTAGCTGATGTGTACTGTAATTACGTTACTGGCCAACGTTTGGAGCGCGGGAGTGGGAAGATATTTTATACTCAACCGTTGGATACTGAATGTCTCTGAGAGAGTATGTTTAAGTGTGTTAGTACCTAAGGATTAAGGGTCAGAGAATTTTGTTTATTTCTTTTAGTCTCCTGTCTTCCAAAAGTATCAATAATATTATAAAAGTGATTTTAAAACGCCCGTCTGTTGTGCTGTGATGGGTTGTTCCAGCAAGGTGGGGAAACCAGAAATATCCTTTTATCGTTTTCCCAAAGACGTTGAAAGGTGGGTATTGAATTAGCTAACCAAAGGGGAATTGGTCAGTTCCTTTTGAACGAATTTACTAAATTTTCTTTTCATCACCCATGTAATCAATTTCCTTTCAAATATTATGCAAGTCTCTACACCAGAGTCAGTATATATTTTACTCTCAAATGTATATTGAAAGATTTGAAAGACAATAGATTAAATTTGACACATAAACCAAACTCCAAACTTAGTATTTTACAACATTTATAAAATTTTTTAATAAAGTCCTGCAGCTGCTTCTCTTTTTACTGTTTTAAACTTGTCAATCCAAAAAATACGCGTTATTCAAAGATCAAAATTTAATATTTAGTGGCCCTATTATTCTGGTGGCTAATGAATGAGTATATTTAATTTGATTTGTGATAAATATCTGATATATTATCAATAAGTATCACAAAATTGTATCACAAAATTACCAAGATGCTGGATAAAAACTGTGAATTGATTCATTTTAAAAATTCAAGTTTATTTTTTACTTACCTTTTCAAATTCATATCCCGAATATTTTTCGAAATTATTAACATTTAAAAATAAACCTTTGTGATAAAGAATCGTATTAATTTAAATATATATTTCTCTAATCACCCGTGTATAGCTTAAAATAAAATAAGCTCTTCGAACTGTTCTGGTATCTACCGATCTCGTTATTGACAACAAAAGCGAGTCGTAAACATAATTTATGAGAGCGGCGTCCGTTTGGGACAGCAACTTGAATCAAACCGCCCTAGAGTGAAATATCTTATATATTTTATTCTGTAATCTTTGGTCCAGACATTGTGTCTGTGTACGGGCCACTCGTAATACATGAACTTCAATTAGGACGTTAAAACGGGACACGCGTCGCAAGACGTGTTCACTTCAAAGGTTGCATGATCAATGAATATTTAAAAAAATATTTGTGTTGAATTGAATCAGATACTCGTGTACGACTAGTGTCTCGTGTGAAAGGTTCTTTTTTACGGGACACTTTTAGTGTCTTGAATCTTGATTCTAGTGGCCGACCACAAAGTGTCTCGTCTGAAAGCGCTCTTACTTGTACCTGCTTGTACAATTATTTGTCACTCGTTGGTTTTCCATTTCGGGTCGGTAAAAGTGGTCCGAGTCTAAGAAATCTTGATTACTCGTACACTTGCCAAGTACATACTTGTCTTTACTTGTAGAGGCGCTCAAACAAAATGCACAAATAATTTGCTTCCACTAGTGCGACTATTCTTTAGTTTTCAAAGACTACCAGAAGCGTGCAGATATTTTCCAGATTGTTCCTTTTTGATTGAAATGGAGTGAACAAATGAGATTGTGTTGGAGTTTCTTGTTTTTTCTTAAATGAGCCGGTCATTTGGATGGCTAAACATAGCCGCTATCTATAATGGCATCAGCCACACCGCTGTCCTCTATTCATTTGTACATTACATCAAGTTTTTTTTATTTAGCCAAATGTTCACACTCGTGTACTTGTAAACTGTATACGTCGTGTGAGTTCCCTGTGTATTCGCCAACTACACGAGTCCTCTAAGCCCGGCTTAATGACATTTTATTAGGAGGTACTTGGGTAGAATCGTTTTTAAGAATAAATCCTGTATCCTCACTTTTTTTAATTATCTACGCTTTTATTCTTATCATCATAATTTCATTAGGTAATTTCATTTATAAACTAGAGAGGTTCATCTTTTTTTTATTGGGCAGAGGGAGAACGGATATCTTAAAGCTGTCATTGAAAGGCGAAAAAAGTTAGGTTGTGTCACAGATCACTTACCTTACAAATTCTGGAACATGAAATAAGGTCGGAATAGGGCACTGCAGTAAGCGAGTAACGACAAGCACATCAAATGCGCATGTCACTATAAGGGCAGCACTATTTCTGCTTGACCTTATAAAAGTTCCCACAATTACCTAATATTCATTTGATATGTTATAGTTATGGTTTATTTACGATAAAAAGGCAGAGACGTTGCAAAACAAAATTTTGTGACGCTCCTTCACTGTAAGAAAGCTAGAAATGACAATCTTTTTTTTTATATTCCACGATTTTAAGAAATAAGACCACAGAATTGAGGTTCTATGTCAACCCTCATGTAGCTAACTTCTCTTTAAGGCTATGTACGTCACAGTATAAATGATGAACTATTTAAATAATACAAAAGTTGAATTCTTATATGGACATAAAAAACATTAAAAATAATTGATTCCCCATTATAATTTCGTCCACCACTATCAACATTTTTAGAAAACACCACATTTTTGTTAAGTTTATCACCTGATTGATTTAAAAAAAACTGAACGCTCATCTTTCCAAGAATTATATATTACTATATCTAATTTACTTTTCGATTTAAGCCTACTTCCATATTTTTATGACAGTGTATATAAACAATTCAGGTACGATTAGTGTCACATTAAATGATGCCTCGTAAGCCATATATCACAATATTATCTAGATTTTCGTTATTGAAAAATGATGTTTTTAAATTTTTACAACGCTTATTTATTAAAAGCAAAATGTGATAGTTTAACAAAGAAATATTAACTGCCAAACAGCAAAACGGTGTCCTGGATTTGCGTAACATATGGTTCACAGATAAAAAAGGCTTAATGATCAATTTCGAATACAATATTTTTCTATTACTTTACTAATGTATATGTGGTGTTATTCTGGATTTACTTGTTATTTGACAACTTTGTCTGATTGCTGAGGAGGTAAACAGATGCAATTATTTTATTTTCTGATTTGTAACATTGGCGTACTCAATATTTTTCTACGATAATATTATGATATTTTTACAATGGTATAGTTCTTTTCAATACCTAAGAAACTGGTCTGACCTGAGATGAGATAATGACATGCAATAAAGCCATAAAAGTATTAGCTGTGACAGGATAGTATTTATTTTGTTGGCGAATAATAAATTCATTCTTATTAAAAAAACATTATTTTTCATCTTTTTCATTGAATGGAATTAAAAAAAAATTGCAACTACTTATACCGGGTGTCCCAAGTTATCGTATACAGGCAATATCTCGCTTATTTAACAAGATAATTAATAAATAAAAAACTGTATTGAATGGCATTAAAGTACCTTCCTAATGACTTATAAAAAAATGTTTTACGTGGTAGCTACCCCCCACTTTTTATTTTCAAATGGCACCCCCTGTATATTTTCATTGAAAATTGCGTGTCGTACCATTTGGAATACAACGGATAGCACATACTTGGTATTGTTTTCAATTAATAACATCAAAAGCATCAATATTTCACGGTGCACGCGAATTCCCGTCTGGTTCCTTAATGACCAATATAATACACTTGAGTTCCCGTCCGACACTTGCAGGTATCTTAATCCCGCACTCGAATTCCCGTCCAGTCTATTTAATCCGCTTCCAGGTAAACTAAATAGTTTTGAAAATTCCAGTAAATCGTAATCCTAAATTCTAATGAAAAAGGTATTGGATTGGTTAAGGGGGGTCTCAGTACTAATTATTATAATTATAAATATATATTTCTCCCTTTATTGATATTCATATTTCCGAACGTTTGTTGTCGTTAGTGATACACAAAATGCTTGAAGTAATACCTACTACAGTTGGTTCGGTGAATATTTTCCCATGCGTCATCATTCATATACAAATGCAATACTGAATACATCAATACATTAAATTACACGTAGGTCGTAGATTGATGTTTTGATTAGGATGTGGCTAAAATGACGGTGTGCGTTATTTATTATTGAAGCTAGATATTTGTAAATATTTCACAGCCATTTAGCGATATGCTACCTAAACCTTTAGTTTTAAATTGGTATGAGTATGCCTAACACATTTTTCCTAAATTTGTTGATCACATTGTTGCAGTGCCTCTTTCCACATATTTATAACAGAGCTATCTGAATACCCATCTTTACCAATACAATTATTGTAATATGACTTGCAACTTGCCCAAATTAATTCAATAGCGTTGAATTCACAATGATATGGCGGTAGTCCCAGCACTTCATGACCATGTTCTCGTAGTAACTAAGTAACTCATCAATTTTATACACGTTTCCTTTTCCATTCATTTTTGCAATTTGTAGCAATTCAGGTTTTGTAAGTTTTTTATCAAACTTAATGTTGTTTGTTGTCAACCATGTAACAATCTCATGTTTTGTCGAATTAGTAGGAGGTTGCTTTTCTAAAAGAACACTATGATATGGAGCATTATCCATAACAATAAGAGATGGCTCTTCTAAGTTGGGAATTAATTGAGTAGGTACTTATCCATTTCATAAATATTTCATTGTTCATTTCTCCATGGTAATCAGCTACTCTAGATTTTGAACAGAATAATAAACTTGCTTCAGAGACAAATCCTTTGGTAGAACCAGATGAACAATTATAAAACGGTTACCATCATCATCTGGTTTACGTACACTTTTAGTGCTGTTGCCAAGAATATGTCCTCCATTTCTTTTTTCTAACTCAAAATACTCCAACACATTTAGAACCAACTCCTGTGCGTTTTTCCAGGCATACCTATTCTTAAAAAAAATCATTCATAAATAGTTCCGGTCTTTCAGAAAATCAGGTCAATATTTTCTACATTGGTGGAAGCAAAATATGTTCCATACAATTCAGTTTGATGGAATTCTATCCATAACCATGATGAAATGTCAATTTAAGGTTAGTTTTCGTTGCGAAGTAAATAAATAATAAGTAGATAAATAATCTTTACTTACCACAATAATTCGAACACTCGGGAGTAAGTAAGTCGTTATAACAACTGTTTTCTCAATTAAATTTATATGCAAGGGGCTAAAAAGTAATAGTACGTAAAAATGTGAAATAAAAATGTAAACAAAGTCTTTGGTCTGTCAACGTACAAATTCGCGTTAAACTTATCGCCGACATTCATAATCTCTGTTTGTTATATTATGTTGTAATGGAACAAACGGTTTCATTTCGGAGGTTTAGATTCTGTGAGTAGGAAAAAGACGTGATACAAAAAGTAGTATGTGAATAATTTCATACATGGGAAAAGATTCACCGAACGAACTGTAAGTGAAAAGGGTAAACCCCTTCTGGTACTGAACACTTTTAAATTCTACAAATATCGTTTATTAAAGTCTTCTGGTGAAGTATCTTGGTGTTGTGTGAACAAAAATTGTCGCGCTGTGTATACCATTGGAGAAGAAAATTTAGTGTTTTCTAAAGCTGTCGGTGGACATGAGAACAATAGTGTGATCCAGCAACTTTTAAACCGCCAAAAGTTAAGTAACGGACTAAAAGGGAAAATGGAAGATAGTGTCTATAAAAGCCCTTCGAAAATGGTTCACAGGGAGTTGGATCGGCAAAATACAATGCTGGAAACGCTTACAAGCCGAGATATGACATGTATAAGGGATAATTTGGGTAGAGCAAGAAGCAATTTTCCAAAATTACCCACATCTACTAGAGAATTGCAAGAATTTTCGAATCTACTCAACATTGTCAGTGCCAAAAATGAACCATTTGTACTGATCAACAACATAGAACACGAAATAGTAGTTTTCGCATGTCCAAGTAACGTGTCATTTATGTGCCAACACTCAAAATTCTATATGGATGGAACGTTTGACTACTGTCCAAAATATTTCACTCAGCTGTTCACAATTCATGTTTATAACAACGCTACATATATTCCGATGGCTTTCTGTCTATTAAAGAACAAGCTGAAATCGACATATTATTATGTAAAATTATTTGATCATATTGTTAATAAAAGTAACGAACTTGGAAAGAAATTTTTGCCGGAAATTATAGTTATAGACTTTG
>CAJUYH010002601.1:0-38877 GCA_910591685.1 Galerucella tenella
TTTTTCACAACAGCAGATGTTTTGAAATCGATTTGCCATACAATTTAGAAAAATTGTAAATTGCACGAAACGTATAATACCTAGCTATAGGACACCCTTATAACATTCGGAAAAAGGACATTTTTTTAAACATGACAAATTATTAAAATACAGGGTGTTACATTCAAAATGAGCCCGATATTGCATATTACACCTTGAATGATCTAATAATGAAACTGAAAATTCTGAACACCCTGTAGGGGAGATGTTTAGTACTCAATCGTGGAACGAATGTCCAACTATTAAGATGTAAGAGAAAATTTGCTGGGATTTGTTATACACATGTTTTTTTTTCGAGATGTTCGCATTAGAAAAAAATCAGCATAGCTCGTAACCCTCAGTATTAAGGGGCAATCAGAAGATGCAATGAAATATAGGGTGTCCCATGAGAGAAAATATAACTTTGACACGCCACACTTCATTGGAACATCCTGTATATTTCAAAATAATTTTAAAACGTAGCCCATATGAATGTACAAACTTCTAAAGTGACAAACATTTTAAAACTTCCACCACTTCGCTATAAACCTCCATCCCGTTGGTCGTAATTCACCCTGTATATCTTTAATACATTATAAGTATTATATGTATATTAGGTATGGAAATAAACCATTTGATACACTTTACTATCACGTTTTTTCTTACATCTAACTGGTTTATGCTGAACGAAAGTTCCAGACCTTATCAATTTACGTTTCCTATATATTTAAACTGAATATGAAAGTAGATGTGCTTCGCTATCTCCTCGAACAACTCTATAAATTTCAGTTATTGAAACGATAAAAATCCTTTGCAAAAACGCCTTGCATGTATTCAATGGATATTTTTGAGCCGGCGAGTTTTTTAAATAATAGTAATAAAAATAAGCAGCCCTATTTATAGTCGAAACATAGCTACTAAGTGTGGATTTATGCAGACACGATTAACAATTATCAATTAGCAATTAACGATTAACAATTATCAATTAACAATTAGTAAAACTGCCATCGTTTATGCAGACACAATTATGAATTAGGAGAAAATAGTAAGCATGCGCAAAAGCCCGAGATTCTAGTTACAATAACCCTACATTTTATGTCCATTTTGTGCATTGGAACAATTTTGAAGATGTATAGTAGAATTGAAGACTCTTTTTCTTTTATTAGTACAACTTGAAAATAAACAAACACCCAACATAACCCCAAGTCAAACGCTTTTATATGAAAAAAGTAAGGAGCTGCGTACTAGTTGCGCACTAGATGAAAATTCGGTACAATTAATTTAAGAAGTTAAAAGTTGACCAACTTCGCAATTGTTAATCGATAAATGATAATTGTTAATTGTGTGCGTAAACGGAGTCATAGTGAAATGAGTAGTTCAACTTATAATTGATAATTGTTAATTGTTAAATGCTAATTGATAATTGTTAATCGTGTCTGCATAAATCCACACTTACATGTTACTAAATTTGTCATAATCATAGTCCGTATTTTAATTTGGACGTTATGTGAGTAACTTTATTTTTATTACAATAACCTAGCAAATGTCATGTTTATTCAGTTCTTGTGTATTCGCGCTGTTTGTTATTCAGACAAGATAAACGTTGACAAGGAATTAGTTAAAGTGCAAGCCACTGAAATTATGGAGTATTGGAATCCAAAAGTGTATTTATATTGACAAAATTGTTTGGAGAACACACACACAACCTCGATGAGCCCGTCCCACCCAGGATGTTCCTCTCTAAGCGAGGTACATCTCCGGGGAGGACTTCCACCACTTCCTCCCTTCTTATCCGATATATTATTCAATTAATTCAAGTTCAGATATAGCAAATGCTGCAAATTATTGAAGCCTCCCTATATCTGCTACCAAAATATTCAAACAACGTGAAAAAGATCTTATTATGAAAAATAAGTTATTTTAAAATTACACAATGCCACTTGGCCTGCTTAGTATGAAATATGGATTAGTACTGAATGGAATGTAAATAATTTTTTTTTTCAAATTTTGACCAGGTGGCCTTTTCGTTTGGTGCATTCGAGAAATTCTCATAAAATATCTCTCATGATAGGTTGCCGTGAGCTTATGTAAAAGAAAGATACTTACTATATTTTTTGATTACCTGGAATTTGGGAATAACTTTCCCATATAAATCCAACATTATTTTGTTGGAATTCTTGAGGCGAGTTAATTTTTCGAGGATGCTGACTGTGATAAAAGTTTTATTATATAATAATGAGTTATTTTATGATGCAATGCCAGTGCCTGCTAAATATATTTGTATAAAACGAGGGGAATCGCTGGATGCAATGTGGATAGATCGTGAGCTAGAAAAAGTTTACAAGAAGAATGGAGGTAACAATAGTATTTATGTACTAAGGGTATAAATAGATGTTTATGCCCTGAGGCATCTCATTACGAGCATTACTGGACGTCTATTCCTGAACAATGAGCGGCATAGATTTATGGCGAATGATCACATGAGGCGATCGTCGTTATATTCTTGGCCCGTGATCCGATATAATTGATCTCATGAAAATCATACGCTCCGGATCGCATGGTCCGAAATAGAGGAGCAGAGTCGAATGAATTAGCGCTTGCCTAGTAAAGAGGTTTTTAAATGGAAATTTGTATATATTTGTATATAATTACTATTTCTCTATGCATCCCGTAATTATTCTGTCAGTTCTCTGTTTCTTTGAATCTTAAATTCATGTGCATAAAGTTGAAGAAAATACTTGGTCGTGAGTTTCAGTGGTTATACTGATTTTCAGTGTTTTTAATCGGTGTTTTATTATGGACATGGAGAGCTATTATTTTTGGCACGTTATGATGGAGGATTTACGGGAGGCAGAGGAGGAAGTACGAATTGACGAAGATAGGGGCTCCAGATAATTATATGACCATCGCTTGGAAGCATGCCGTTTGTGGGGGCACTTCTGTTGTAAGGAGTGAAACGCGACTGACTCATTTTTATTCAATTTTAATACCCTTTTTTATTATTGGTAATTTAACATAGCCTAACAAATATAAAAAGTAATTAATGACAGAAAATTATGACAACCGTACAAAAAAGAGGCTAAAAATAACTAAAAAGTAGATCTTTTGTATCAAATAATGCTGGCAACAACGCAATAATTTTGAACATTCACATGAAGGTTCAAGAATTAGGCGATTTCGACCGTGGGATCCGATAGATCGCACGGGATAGATCCCATCGATCGAGATAAACATCGGATCGTATAATTTTCAAGAATAGGTACCCTGGTCGATTCATATTATCCCGAGTTATTTTGGATATAACAGGGATCGTTTGCTATTATTCGTGTGTTCAAATGGAAATAAGATCAGTTTAGAAAGGCATAATCGCAAATACATTTATACAGTGCTTCTCAAAAGTTCACCCCCTCTGTTCTTTTGAACGGTGATACTTAGACTGATGAAATGTGGAGGGTGGAAATGAACCATTGTTATATTCTCTATTAGTGGTAGCCAGTGACTCAAGGCATCGGTGACGTCACCAGGCAACTTAAACCAATACTATTGGATGTGACCTAATGGAAATTGACACGTCGTTTGGAAGGTATCAATACATATTGAATCCATTATTTTATCCACGATTCTTATGATGGTTGAAATGAATAAACACTGAAATTCAAGTTTTGCTTTCAATTAATAAAGATTCACAAGGCCGCCTATGGCTAATTATCAAAAAAGTTGAAGAATCTAAATTATTGACTTTTTTACATGCGATGATTTTGAATTCTTAGTTTAATAATTATTGAACGAGACATATTTCTATATAAACGAAATGGTACGTGCTATTTTTCATGTGGCGGAACGCATTTTTAATTAGAGACCCCCCATATCAAAGACTTATTTGAGAAAGCTTTTTCATAAGTTTCATAGGGTATTGTACGTAAGCGTGTATTAACCAAGACAAATATATTGCAATGAAACATTAGAATTATCAGTAAGCTACACGTGAAGATGTGCTGTGACAGAAAAATATTCATTCAGAATTGTCAAGATTGCAAGTTAAAATGTCACCAAAACTAGGTTAACCAGTGGTCACAGTCTTAACAAGAACTCAAAGTGCCTGTTACTTTATCCTTTGGTCAAAAAACTTTAACCTATGGTTATAACGAGGCAAGCGGTCATGGAACAGCAAACCTCTTGTCAGATCTTTACCATAACTAGAACTCCTAACCAGAGGCGATAGAACCGGCCCTTAATACATCTATGGATAGGTTATTTGTTATTTTTAAACTAGTAGAATGTTAGTAGCCACTAACTTTCACTATTTATAAGACTAAGGCTTTATTTACATTATATCAATAGAAACTATAAATGGGAAAAGTGAAACTTTTAGGCGAATAGGGGATTTTTTGGGAATACTCGAGCGTGGCAGTTGAAGATATGGGAGATACCTTAGACCTAACAGAACAACTTTGGAAAGTATTAGCTCTATAAGTAGTGACGCGCACCTAGGATAGACGATCAGATTAGTAAAAAAATTCGATAGTCTGAAATACTTGAGCGCGTCAGATCAAGTTATTGGGGGTTGATCTTAGTGAGTTAAGCCTAAATTCAGCTAATCTGACGATAAGTCCTTGACGCCGCCGTCAAGAATATAATCTAAAACCTACAAAAAATACAAAATCTGCCGGTTTCCGCATGACCGGAAGTGTGGAGGAGCCATTTTGTCTTCCGAAAAACGCGTTGCGGCATATAAGTCGCGAACGATACATTTTACAAAAGAAAAGTTTGAATAAAAAAAAAGTAACTTCATTTTACACAAAAAAGGTTTCTTTACATTTTTGTCCAAAGTTGAAACTTTTGGACTTAAAGCATCATGGAAACTCAAACTCTCGTTTTTTGAGTATATCTCGAAAACGGAGGGTGATAAAAAAATTTAATGGAACAACGATGATTAAATTATGTAACGTTTTTTACATCTCAAATTTTTTTTTCCTAAAGCTTCTCGACAATTTTCGTGGACTCGGAAAAAGTTACTCGTTACTTTTTTTTCATTTTAAAAAATTTGTCGTAACTTATCGTCACGCCGAAATCGTCAGTTTTTTCAAAGGGAGCTTTCTTGGGGCCCACTTGACACTCCTTCCAAAAATCTGAAGCGCTCGAGTAATAGTTATTTGTTTCACTAGGCATAAAAGCACAAGATTTAATGCCGCGGCTGGGGGTTTCATAGCCTCGCTACGCTCGGCTAACTAGCCAAGGCATTAAATCTGCTTTTCTGCCGCTTGGAACATATAATTTTTCCTTCAAATTTGTTCCAATTCCACGCAATAAAACCAGTTTATTATCATCAGCATCATTTTAAGTTTTCTTAATGTCATTGTTATTTAATAACCAGTTTGATTTAAATTATTACTTGGAAGGTTGCCTAGCAACGAACTTTTTCTGCCTGCCAAGTGTCATTAAAAGGCCGCTTTTAACGTCATTTGGATACATTTTCATTTTTTTCTGGATTTTTGACTACTTTATATGCCTACCCCCACCACGCAAACCGGCAGATTAGTATACCGTTGTTATCAGAGGCACTTGGGGCATACGTGGTTTGAATATCTGACGAGCTCGAGAATGCCCAAGTAACAGTTTTTTTTTTAAACATTTTTGAAAAACCGTACACGCCATACCCACCGCTAAAATGGTTTTTACCATACGACCTTTTCTTTTCAAAATGACTTTATCCTTCGATTTTGATAGGTCTCGACGGCGCTCGAGAATGTCTCCATTTAGCGACCTCGCATCCCTAACTATTTGCATTGTTTTTCAAAGTAACCCTTAAGTACAAAATTGAATATGGAAATTTTCGCAATAATACGATGCGAAGAGAATATCTACAATAGAATGGATATTATAAAAGGTTGTGATATATCGTGTTATGTGCTGCACGTTCCGGTACTTGAATGCTTCATTAAGAATTTGTAACACAAATTCGCCCTCTGTTAGTTTAGTTGATAAAAAATTTAAGACCATTAAGTGCCCTTCCAAATGCACCTATCTCTGTTTTAAATATTTGAAACCGAAGCAGGGAAGAGCCAATTCTCCAGTTTGTGAAATTTGTGGTGGTGCAAAAACTAGACAAAAAATATCATATAAGTACACGGTATCCATAAGTTGATCGTTCTAGTTTCATGCGAACTCTAGTATTTTCAATTTCTACTATGGCGTGGATTTTCTAGATTGGGTCTTGGGGGATAGCACTACTCCACCTGTTTTTCATATAAAACTCGATGATAAAAACGGCTTTTATCTGAAATAATGGAGTCTACATTGCGTTGTGGGATATCGGCCTTTGTTTCCAGCCATGGGCATACCCAAATAGGGAAGGTTAGGTACAATAAGGAAAAAGAGAGTCTTCTAGGAGGCTCTTCGCCCGCCCATTCGGTGAAGTGAGTTCCGCATCACTAGTTATTTGTATTCCAGTTTTCATGCTTTTGGCCTTATCCTTTATTTATCTTTCATACATGCTAAGAAAAAGATTTGGCATGAAAAGCAAAATATTTTGTAGAGTATCATGAGTTACCTGATGAATTTGCAAAATTAAATTTAGCAGGAGACGAATTAGGACAAGGATATGGATATGGAAGTGGCTGGACTTTTGGGTGATGGTAAAATTAGTTTCTCTGCAACTACGGCTAAACTTAAACAACGATCTTTCAGTACCCTCCGGGAGGTAAAGACATTCTCCATGGGTGAAAACCTGGCTGAGAAGTACAATGGGAGAGGACAGATTGACTGGAGATGAGTTTGATGAGCGACCATCAAATTCTCCGAGGAAAATCAGGACTGGATTCAAACAAGAGTTTTGAACAAGTTTCCCACAAATCCAAGTAAAATGATGATGGTATAAAACATGTGAATGGAACAATTGTTTTTTCAAGCAAATGATTATAATAACTTGGTTGCTGAAGCACTTCTATAATTATACATGATTTTCGTAGAAATTTGGTTTCACTCACCTCTTCCGTGATGAAAGGCTACATCCTGGATGACCATAGTTAACCCCCTTCCCCCTAATTTCCATTTGTTCCAACATAATTTTGACATAATTAATCAACTACTGAAGCGCTCGAGCTAATGATCAGATTATCAATACTTAAATTACGTCTCGGCTAATTGATTATAAAGTACACCAGAAATTTAGATGCGATGGAAAAATTCGATTATTATTCATCAAGGTATTGTTACCCACCTTTGATTATTAAAAATATATCTTAAGCTACGGGAATTTTCAAAAAGTATTTAATAGAATCGAGGAGGGAATTAATAAATATCTTCGACTAATGCTATACTTTTCGTATCATGAATCCCTTGAGGTGTAAAAAGAGCAATCATTTAATAATGATGACAGCAAATCCATCATTTACCCCAAATTGGCTTGAAAACTTTCTTGGGGTTTTCAACTTGTACGTTCGGGGAGTGTGAGGGATCAGAAGTTACTCCTACAGGCTGGATATAAATACGATAGTGAAGAGATTAAACTTTTTGTTAATCATTGGTTGAGCTGAGGCAGTAAGGTGAAGGGAAGTTTTTGATGATGAGAATAAAATCGGTAATCATATAAAGTGAATAATTGAAATATCATCAAATATGTTCATGCCTCTCCGACTGTGAAATTGCCCTGAATCTACTGTGTGAAACTGATTAATCAAATTTGAATGTTGATTTGAATTTTGTAACTTTATAACTGGAGATTTGGATGATTTTTTCAATCATTATGATCCTCAACTGAATAGAAATAACTGTACTATGCTGTTGTGACTTTGTTTTTCGCTGGCTTTTCGATGATTATTTTTTTCACTTGTCAAAATCTGACATTTTGGTGGTTTTAACCAATAGCAATACATTATTTTAGCCAATCATTTGGTATTATACTGATAATTCTGCTTCCTCATCGATAAAACCTTGTTTACATCGAAACGTCAAAATTTTTATCAATCGGTTTGTTTTCATATTCTTGCCAAATAAACAAGTTTTCGTGAAAAAGAAAAAATTATCGATAAAATTTGAAGCACTCGTGGTATTACCTTTGATAATACAACAAGTGTGTTGATGATTATCGAAATACAAATTTCTTCGATTTTGAGAAACAAATTGTTGTTTGGAAACAGCACGAGCGCGTAAGCGCGAGTGTGGTTTCCTAAAACAACAATTTGTTTCGAAAAAGAGGAGAAATTTTCGATAATCATTAATTACACGAGTTGTATTTGTCAAGATTATTTCTTGATACAATGATTCTGACATTTCTTTAATAATTTGACATTTTCTGTCAGTCACTAGATTTTTAATAATAAAGCAACTAATGACAACGCGAAATACACAGATAGGAAAATTGCATGTATCTAATCAGGTACCGAAATACAAAATCGAAAACATGGCGTTTTCAGATATCAATCCTCATATTTAAACCAATCGAAGGCGCGTATTTTGTATTGAGTGAAATGATCAGAGATATTTCAATCATAATCTTTGTGGGAATGTGAACGATTTAGTTTCGGACGGATCGATTATAGGTCATTTTCTGCTGGAACAAATGGATAATGCTACTTAACAAGGAGCCATTATGCAGAGGAGAAGAAGATGTTGGATGAAATGGAACGGAGCCATAACATCGGCGCGGTGGCATTTCTTGCGGACTATTGATTTCCTACATTTTTGTTTATGAAAAGATTTTTGTTAATTCGACCACAAATATTATATTGTACCGGGTGATCAGTTAAGGGTAGCGAGCGGCCATATCTCATAGGATATTGGTCGTATGATAAAAGTCGCCAAGAGAAATTGCTGGAAATTATTTTCGAGTTTGTCGAACGTCCGGGCGTAACAACCAACACTAAGTAGAAAAATGGGATTTCTATGGAATTTTGTCTAATGAGAGTATAGTTTGGCAAGTTTATCTGAAGCTATACGGGATCGGTAAGAGGCGAGGAAAAACATGGCGCCTATGTGTCAAACGTACAAATGGCGTACGGTACCTATTTTACCAAGTAAAACTGAAAATACAAAGGTAATTGACAATAATAACGCCACTGGATAAATCAATATCAGTCAACTGACGAAGTGAGAGGGAAGATCTCACGCACGCGCTTGCCAATAAGAAGTCAGCTGGTCGATACAAATCGCCAATTATGTAATCGGAGGGTATGGTCATTATGGTTTTTATACAACGCTGCCAGAGCTTCAAAAAGCCCATAACATATTTGGAAAAGTGTTTATCTTTAAATATTCATAAATTGAAAAAATAATGTTAATAGAATAAATCCAAGGAAACAAATACATTATAAAATTAACGTTTAATCATATTTTTAATATTGTTGATAATAAAAAGACCCTTTTCTAATTATTATCACTACATAGTAAGCACTTCAGTTTTTTCATAGTTAAATGTGGCAATGTCGAATTTTTCGACTGCATTCCTTTCACGGTTTCAGATAAACTTGCCAAAGTATATTATGGTTGATATCATTTTCATACTGACTATTCACCTACACTTTTTGTCTGAAATGTTTTATTTTATCTATGAAAATAAAGGGATGGGTGAAGTTCAATTGTTTTTTTAAACAAAGCAAGAGTTCCCCGGTTTCGTTTGACCGATTTTAGAAATTTTGGCTCATATGGAAGAGCATAGCTAACACTACAAAACGCTTACTTGGTTTTGACTTTTTGATTTTCGTCTCCGCCGCTAGATGAGGTTAACTGAAATGGTAGCAAGTTTTTGAGTTTTTTCAGAAAAAAACAAATGTTACGGTAAATCAATTTTGACATATTTCAAGAGAGGATACATTTTTTAAAAATTGAATGGAAAAATTAATCATTCACCTTTTTTTGAACCGTTGATATTAAACGAAATATAATTTAATCACATTAAAAAATGGCACGCAAATACTTTTTATCAAAATAAAAATCATTTTCCTAATTTCTCACAAAAAAAAACCTCACTACTTTTTTTCGGTAGACAAACGGTTTTGGATTGAAAAAATAAAATAAATTTACATGGGGCGCCCATATCTCGAAACATGTAAACCTATGTTATTTTTTCAATCCAAAACCGTTTGTCTAACGAAAAAAAGTCAGGGAGTTTTTTTATTAGCAACTAATGAGTGATTACGAAAATGATTTTTATTTTGATAAAAAGCAGTGGCGTGCCATTTTTTATTGTGATAAAATTATATTTTGTTCAATATCAACGGTTCAAAAAAAGGTAGATGATTAATTTCTTGCATCAAATTTTAGAAAAATGTAATCTTGAAGCCCTTCTACCACTTAGTGGTGTAGGGTGTGTTGCAGCTATTCTTTCATCACGAATTTTTCCCACTCTTTCCTATTTTGAGTCCTTCGCTTCTATCCAGCTTCTTCCTCTTTTATCCAGTAATCCAGCTATTACCTTATCCCAAGTTTTTCTTGGTCTGAGAAAAAAAAAAGAGGAAAAGTTCTGTCCTGGCAAGAAAGTGAAAAGTGGCTTATATTGACACTCCGTATTAAAACTCAAATTTTGGAGATAATACGAGTAATTCAAATTTAAAAAGTGAATAGTATAGTATATAAGACCTCAAAGTGCGTTTGGATAATAAGAAAACGAAAAACAACATCAAAAACAATTAAGAAAACCTAAAATATTCATTCAAATAGCCAGTAACCAGTATAAAATTCATGAGAATAGAACATAAAAACAACAAATTAATCCATTAACAATACTGATAAGAAAAATATTAGTGGTCAGAGAATCAGAAAAATGTATACTCTTTTGAAATATGTAAAAATTGATATGCCATTACATTTGTTTTTTCTGAAAAAAACTCAAAAATTTGCTATTATTTCAGTTGACGCCCTCTAGCGGCGAAGACGAAAGTCAAACAGCCAAAGCGTTTTGTATTGTAAATTATGCTCTTTCATGTGAGCCTAAATTTGTTAAAATCGGTCAAACGAAACCGGAGAAATCTTGCTTCGCTTAAAAAAACAATTGAACTTCTCCCACCGCATTATTTTTATAGATAGAATGAAACATTACAGACAAAAAGTGTAGATAGATAGTCAGTTAATATGAAAATTATATCATCGATATTCTTTCATCAGGCAAAATTCTATAAAAATCCCATTTTTCTACTTAGTGTTGGTTGTTACGCCCTCTAGCGGACGTTTGACAAACTCGAAAATAATTTCCAGCAATTTCTCTTGGCGACTTTTATCATGAATTTTTTTTCTGAATCCATACGAGATATGGCCGCTCGCTACCCTTAACTGATCATCCGGTTCTATGCTGTTTCATTCCAATTCTACAAATTTTCATCTGTCAAATGGTTTGAACCAATGATTGAAAACGTGCCACTTAAAGCTGGCAAATGTGTTGAAAAGCATACAAAACTTTAAACAATTTTCAAATAGCGAAAATGTGCTCCTTCACTGATGTAATCTTAGAAAAGTGTTGATAGCAACGACAGCATATTATTATATTTTCTAATCTATAAACACTTGTTTCAGTAGTTAACAAACTCCTCAGATTCTCTCTGCTTCTCATACAGTTAAAATCACAATTTTAATTACAGACTTTGTGAAATTTGATAATTCCCGATAATTCATTTCGTGAGAAAGTCTCATATCAAAAAACAACTCATTTCATCAATAGCATTAAAAATCAAAATTATTTGAAGCATGTGCAAACGCTTTTTTAGCACAGCGCCTTGTTTATTTGAGTGTTTTCCAGTGTTTCTCTGTATTCGAAATACATTTTTTCAGAAGTTCAAAAGTACAATATGCCACAAAGAACTAATAGCAGCGAAACAAAGACTGGGGAACACAAATTTCAAGAACGTGAATGATACGAGTTATATCATGAATACGATCTCTTTGTGCAGTACAATTGCGACAAATTTTAAAATATGATTCCTTGGGCTGGCTTAAATCAGTCAAAATTTCATTTGAATATCAATGAGGATTTACGAAATATTGGGCTTAATTTTATTTAAATATCATTGAGGATTTACGAGATATTGGGCTTAATTGCACTAACTGTATGTTCGTTTATTGTTTAATCTATGATTATGCTTTCAACATTTTAAACCCTTTTGTTTCGATAGAATATAATAGATCTGTGAATATTCGTACCAATTGAACGTGCGGCTTAAATATTGACCAAAGTTTCTTGTAATACTCATTATTCACTGAAAATTATCTTTAGATCTACATAGACCCCTAACAATAGCGGACTACAAACAGCAATTAAGCATGCACAAAGATATCCGTCTTCCGGTACATTTACCTTAGAAGACTATATCGTGTTCGAGCCTTGTAGAATACTGATAATACACACATTAACTCTCGACAAACACGAAATGCCAAATTGATCGCGATAAAACAACAATTTGGAGTTTTTCTTCTACGTAATTGTTGTCTTCCAGATGATCATGCTCATTATTCAAAAACTACCATAGAATATATACATTCAGAATATACAAAATATAATTATCGTAGGGAAATCTGTTTATTTCATCCTAGTAACTTTGTACATATATATATATGAATTTTTTTTCTACAAACAAAAAATGACAAGGCTCGCGCATTGACAACAATATGCGAAGTGACCCTTTTTTTCATTTACCTAATTTTATTTATTATTCACAATGTTAACATTATGGTGCAGCCAGTGCACGAAGCAATATTTATTCCTAAACCAGATAACTCAGATACAGCTCGTGATATCGTAGTTTTGGGAGTTGGAAGACTATCCATTTTTGATTCGCAAGCAACTGCCGTAGAGGTGACAGCACTTGATCCTGGAATTTCACAGTCTGAAATTTTATTTGATATTTGAATTTTATTGTTGATAGAATCTTCCACGTATCCTTCGGCCACCACAGTCGAAGATTTCCATCCTCCATGTCGCTTCAAAACACATATATATTAGCCCCCGTATTGGCAAGGAGTGTGGCTGATGTTCTCCGAAAACAATGGCCCGTGTATACTTTGGCAAGTTTATCTGAAACCGTGAAAGGAATGCAGTCGAAAACGTTTGACATTGCCACGTTTAACTATAAAAAAATAGAAGAACTGATTATGTAGTGATAATAATTATAAATGGGTCTTTTTATTATTAACAATATTAAAAATATGATTGAACGTTAATTTCATAATGTGCTTGTTTCCTTGGATTTATTCTATTAACATTATTTTCCAATTTATGAATATTAAAAGAGAACACTTTTCCAAATTTGTTATGGGCTTCTTAAAGCTCTGACAACGTTGTACGAAAACCATAATGACCACACCCTCCGATTACATAATAGGTGATTTTTATCGACCAGGTTACTTCTTATTGGCAAGCGCGTGCGTGAGATCTTCCCTCTCACTTCGTCAATTGAGTGATATTGATTTATCCAGTGGTGTTCGTATTGTCAGTTACCTTTGTAATTTCAGTTTTACTTGGTAAAATAGGTACCGTACGCCATTTGTACGTTTGACAGATATACGCCATGTTTTTCCTCGCCTCTTACCGACGCCCCGTAGCTACAGATAAACTTGCCAAACTATAGGCATCAGGATTTGGTGATTTTAGGTGTTTTGCTATTAAGCTAGGCATCTTTCCAATACTATTTATTCTAAAAACTTGGTTGAAACATCTCTTATTTTGATACTTTAAAAACAATCGGCGACTGGTAGCATAACTTGGACAAAGAGCCGCATATTTTCGGTAAATGTCAGTATAATCTGTATTTTGAATCTGTGAAAATTCGTTGTATATTCGTTTTTGTATCGGGTACTTCAACAATCAAAATGGAATTATCATCTTTTATGTCATCGACCGTCATTTTAGTGAGTTCCTCATGGCGACAAGCACCCGAAGTACCCAGTATTAAAACAACCTAAAAGGAAATCAGTAATTTAAAAAACACATAAAACAATCATCAAAAATCTACCTTAACCAACAAATAGGTTTCATCATCTGCCTCTCTTATGAATTATTCAACTTCCTCTCTAGCCAATACCTTAGATTTCTTAGGATAGTTTCCAGCGGACAATTTTGTCCTAAAATCTACGTTTTCTTTAACATTGAGTGTTGCTTTCAACATAGAATATATTACCCATAACGTGGAAGACTTCAGCTTCTTAGACTTCACGGGTAAGTACACACTGACTAAAACATATACAATATTATAATGAAAGTGAAACTTTTATGAAATTGCTGGAATTAAAATTTCACTTGCTTGAATTGGAAGATATCACCTGCAGTATTTAACTTTTATGCTTACGGATTTCAGGAGTGAAACACCTACTTCAAAATGCCAACAACTCGTATTGTAGTCGGTTGTGGGAGCCGTTCAAACCGACACCAAGTTAGCTTGTTTACCTAAGGTCCCAGCAGTTTTAAAGAACATATTTTTGGTGCACAAGAATGAATTAAGTAAGAAGCGTATAGAAATGTGGTTAGCTGCAAACAATAGAGATGATTTAACAGAATCAAAAATCAAATATCAGGCAGTATGTAGCAGGCATTTTGTTCAGTTTTGTTTCGACTAATAAGTCTTGAGCACTGTTTATGACTGAATGGACAATACAAAACTAACCTATCTGCCTAAATTGTGTGCCCTGCACGGCCATATTAGGTCACGTGATCTGGATTGCCTAATGGTTTGACTTTGACGACTTTACCACAGGACACAGATCATAGATAATCTATCGACACAGATCACCTATAAATGGTATTTACGAATTGATGATGTCATAGACAGTCGCCATTACCATTCTAGCGTTTTGGCGTATAATTTGAAATGTGTTTTTAAAACTTGAATTTTTTCTCTAAAAACTTTTTTTCTTACAGAAATAACATTTATTGTAGATAAAGTACATAAGTGAGAACATCGTGGAGCAGGTTTTCAAAATCAGTCATCATGCCTATTATAATTGTTCATTTCAAAAATTTCTTTTTCAACATATATATAATATAAATCATGTAATGTATTTCATTTATAGTTCACAATATAATTCCATATAAAAAAAATATGAAAATTATAATAATCATTATTTTTATTTATTATTTATTACTATTCAACTTCCGCCTGAGAGGAAAGTAGCTGGCGCACACATAAAATAATGAAACGAAATAAAAAAAACATCTTCCACATATAAAAATCGAAACAATAGGTCAAACTATAAATGTAGCAATTAGAACAGCAGTTAGTTATTTGTGCAATGCCACTTCAATTCTGCTTAAACGATATGGCATGGGACATGGAAAGAAATGAGCATTTGTATACTTTCGAATCATTTGAGAATTGCAAACTAGCCGCCTTCAGGCAAATATAATGACTTTAACGTATATTTCTATTACTTTCAATACCACTATACAAACTAATTTTTTGTTATAATAAATTGCAAGCTAAATTTCAAAATTTACTGTTTGTCTACTCACGCAATTTTTTTAAATTAACTACTTTGTCGTGTTAATCTCCACGTTTTTATATCAGTTGACAGCGCCATAGCCACGGGATATAAACCTGCAGAGCTGTGCATTTTCTAAAAGCAAATGACCACAAATCGCCCATGTGTGAACACGATCTGAACCGCAGGAGATAAGACCTATTAGTATGACTCATTATGTCTATTTTATGAGCTGGATATGCCTTGTTCAAACGGTCCAGTTCGCAACTTTACAAATTCGTAATTTTCGAATACCCAAAAAGCAATGGCGTGTCAGATTATATTGTAATGGGTTTGGGAAAAAAACGCAGCTGGACATTTTTCCATGAGAGATAACTTCTTAGGTTCGAATTTCAACAACTGAAAATCAAATCCAACTAGGCAAATATACATTCTATAGTGAAATTTACATCCAGATTAAAGCGTTATGGAGATATCGCAATGCTTTTATATGCGAAAGTTGAGGCCATTTGCACCGATTATTCTTAAATATTATACACAACTCAGTGACACTTGAAATTTAAGTGCAGCTTAACGTTTAGGTGAAACTATTTTGGGCGGTCAATTCCAAATGCATCATGTGGTTATTAATGGTTATAAGACGATAAAGTCATGTGAAAGTCATTACTCATCCCTTACAGACGTCACTACGATTGACATTTGTCATCTATACATGGTCTTTACCAATGGTATATGGTTAAATTTCCAAATGGTAATATGATTGGGTTCAAAGTTTTCCAAATAGGCTCCTAACGGGAGATTGTCGCATGAATGGTCACCTGTAAATCTCAAAATAGTGGAGAAAGGAGGATATGGATTCTGTGGTATGAAAGAATCCACTTCCTCGAGGATTGTACAACAATTCTGAATCCTAGGGCACAACACCTGGGACATTACTGGATAAAAGAGGGACGATTACCTGAACTGAAGCCTGCATACCTCCTCAAGGAGAAAAGTCTTCAGGAACCTTTAGTCTCTGAGACTTTTCCCAGGAATTAGATAGAAAATAAGGGGGCACAACAGATCTTCCAGGTATCAGTGGATGTCACCCCAATATACATGTGAAACTTAGATGCGTATAGCATGTGAACTGAGGATAATACGGATACAAACTTTTGGCAAAGATAAATCTACGATTCAAAAACTTCCTTCATTTGCCATTTGAGGGTAAAATACGATAGCGCTGTCAGAAATGCGCATACGACGGAAGAGCGTACAAAGACTCCATGGAAATATTCTGGAGTGCCATTGTCTGAAAATTGTTTTTTCTCCGATCGTGGAAAAAGTGACACTATTCCGACCTGTTTTCTATGCGCAAAGCTCAACATTCCAGAATAGTGGGCAGTTGCTGAGCAATTCTATATTTCAATAAGAACATAGAGAAACCTATCTTAACTTACTTGATCACATCTTTAAAAGAATATTTTTAAATTAATTTTTCAAATGTAATTCAACGGATATTTTTAAATTAATTTTTTAAATGTAAATCAACGATCGGAGAAAAAAAAGTATGTATAATTCGTGGAAAAAGCATATTCCCACTAATTATACAACATACTGTTTCACCCTATCAAACATGAAATTATCACTTTGTAGCATCAGTAAGTAAGTAAGTAATCTTTATTTAGCTCCAAGCTTATTACAAACAACAACTAATTCTATTGATATACAATATACAAAAGAAAATAACTTAAAACTAAAATCTCCCATCTTTAAGGAATAAAGTCACATTTTTATTGAATATGTACACATTTTTACTGTTTTTAATATCAGTTGGTAGCGAATTGTAAAGTCGAAGCCCATCAGAGAACAGTGATTTCATGAGAAATGATATACTTGTAAATTCTACATTATAATGTTGGTTTGTACGTAATAATCGGCCATGGAGTTCAAACCTAGATACTAGTAGATCAGTTAGGTACTGAGGTAATTTTTTATTTATTATCTTGTAAATCAACACCAGGTTAGCTTTTTCAACATTTTGTTGGACTGACAACCAATTCAATTGTCTAAACATATTTTCAAAAGGAACGCGCCTACCACATTTGAGTAATATTCTCATACATTTGTTTTGCAATATCTGCAGACGAGTTAGTTGTTCTTTGGAGCATGAAAGTAACAATGATGTGCAGTAATTGAAATGAGGAAGAATTATAGAATTGTATACTAATCTTTTTGACCATTCAGATAACTCTCTTGCAATTCTCCCAAAAAATCCATTTTTTTTGCATAACTTTTTACATAAATATTCCGCATACATGTCAAAAGTCAACTGCGGGTCTATAATGACACCTAAATATTTCATTGTCTTTACTCTTTCGATCTGAATATTATTTAACACGATCTTATGATTTTGTGCAATAAATCTAGAACAATTGTTTTTAGAACCAATAACCATATATTTGGTTTTATCAGCATTTAGTTTCAATTTAGAAGCACATAACCAATCGTACAAAAGCTGCAGCTCATTATTTAATACAGTTGCAATTTGGTCATAATCATTGCTAGCAACGGATATAAGTGTATCATCGGCAAATAAATTTACAAAACACTTTTTAAAAACATGACATAGATCATTAACATATATGATGAATAGTAATGGCCCTAACACACTACCTTGCGGTACACCGTAACAACTTTCCACTTTACTAGAGCAAATGTTATTAATCCTCGTTACGTGATGACGATTTGTTAAATAGTTTTCAAGTAGTGTTAATGCCGATGATGTCATGCCATAAATTCTCAATTTATCAATAAGTTGCTTCCAATTTATAGTTTCAAACGCCCGCTTTAAATCTACAAACACACTTAGCACTACTTTATTTTCATTTATCTCCCCTCTCCACCTCGAACACACAAATTGTATCGAAGTTTCACAAGAATGATGATTCCGAAATCCAGACTGTCCCTTGTAGAGTAGACCATTCTTCTCAAAGAACTGCTGTAGCTGATCTTTTAGCACTATTTCAATGATTTTATCTACTACAGACAGAAGATTAATAGGCCTGCATTCTTCCGGTTTAGATGGACATGGCACTTTTGGAATTGGCACTATCACGCTAGTCTTCAAATCATCTGGTATAACACCCTTACGTATTATAGTGTTTACTATGTTTAATAGAGGGTAACCAACAACACAAAATAAATCTTTAAGTATCTTAACATTAAAGCAGGTATCACTAGTACATTTATTCTTTAAGTTAAACACAATCTTTCTTAGCTCGTTTAAAGTAATTTCCCGAAAGCTTGTCATTTCATCTATATGCATTAATTGTTGTTGCCAAACTATTGGATACTTTTGTTTCATTATATCATTATATCCCTCGAAATCTATGTTATCCAAATTAGGTTTTTGGGTTTTTTGTCCTATAATGTCTTCAATGGTTAACCACATTTTCTTAGTATCATTTTTTGCATTGTCAATTTTTTCCTGGTAGTGAATCTTTTTTTGTTCCCGAATCGTTTTTGTAACTTTGTTTCTTTTAATTTTAAAATCTTCCCAGTCAATTGGCAACTTGGTATATTTAAATTTTTTATAAGCTTGATTACGCAATTTCTGACAATTTCTTACTTGCTGATTTATCCAAGGGGTTTTTGAAATTTTTATTTTTGTCATTGGACAAAAAATATCGAGAGACTCCTTAACATTATTGTGAAAGTTTCTGTAGAGCAGATTTGCATCAGTTGATGTTGTTTCCCAAACTTTACTGTATAAGTCTGCTATTACTGTATTTATTCTTTCTACATCAAGCTTCCTTTTATATATTAACTGATCTCTTTTCTCGTTTTTAACCCCATAGAGCTCAATGCCAATAATATCGTGATCCGATATAATAGGAAAATCTCTTGGTAATTCATTTGAAGTAAAATCATTTGTAACCACCCAATCTATGAGCGAAGATGAATTTTTGGTAACTCTTGTGGGTTTCTCAATTAGTTGTTAAAATCCATTATCATTTATTGTATCTTTAAACTTTTTGATCACACCAATGTCTGACCTATATTCAAGGTTAAAATCTCCCATTATTATTGTAGTATTAGTATTTACAACGGGGTTTTTCATCAAATTATCAAAAACTTCCCAAAATTCTGTTGGATTACCTTGGGGTGACCTGTAAATAGAGACAACTACCATGTCTTTACCATTTTGTTTTAGTTTGAGCGCCAATAACCAATAATTTAAAGCCATTGCTTTTCTATCTATCACTGAATATTTTATATTTTCTTGCAAATATATAATGCATCCTCCCGTAGGCCTACTATTTGATTCAACAATAATATGATTGAAACCATCTATTTTTATTTCGTTTTCATTAATGTCAGAGGTAATATGAGTTTCGGTTACACTAGCAAACAAAGGATCTTTCGCAAACATAAGCTCTTTTAATTAGTCCATGTGTGAAGATAACCCCTGAATATTTAAATTTAGGATATTACATTTATTGACTGAATGATCTGTCTGTATTTGCTATGTATAATATTGTGTTCTTGATTTTACTTGATCCGCTGCCCTTTTATATGATACACATTCCTTATCAAACACAGAGTGGTGGAAATTGATCCCAGGTACTTTAAAAGTATCATGAGCATATTTACAGTTTGTACACTGTTTTTCTACTGCTTGGCATTCGCTGCTTTTATGCTGTCCATTACACTCTGGGCAAACAATGCTGTTCATACTACAATTCTCTGCTTTATGGTTGAACCGCCAGCATTTTAAACAACGTAATACATTAATATATTCATAAACTCGAGGACAGTCCCATCCTATGAAAATCTTTTTTTTATTTATCAGGTTTCTAAAAATATCTCCAGAAGTTTCTAGTACAACATTATAACGACTTTTATTTTTGGGGATATATTTTCTTACAATTTTCATATCATCGACCGTCATTGTCTCCAGACAATTTTGTTTACTAATATTACTCACAAATGTAAGTTCGTCTTCAAGATCATTTCCTTTGACCCCCGTAATTAGAACTTTTGGTTTTAACACTTTTGGGAATTCCACTATATATTTTGACGATAGTTCATTAACGGCAACATTTTGAAGTTTTTGCATTGATTGCTTATCTTCACACTCAATTAAAATTCTTCCTTGACTGACAGGTTTTGTTCTTGTGATCGCCACTGATAAATCACTGTGAATGAAATTTGTTTTCGCATAATTTACACGTTATTTGCTTTGAATTAACGATAAAATTGTCACTACAGCGAACACATGTGCTCGCCATGACTACTACCCGACGACGATTTTAAAAAGATATATTTTCATAATACATTTTTGAGTTAGTAAAAGTGGGAAAACGGGATGTATATGTTTCAACAGTATATTTTGGTAATGTGACAGAGGACACCACAGTACAAAATTTTCACTGGGACATATAGGTCCGGTTTATTTTTTGGTGAAAAAAATGTTTTTTGCCTTCTCTACTCACAATCGCCTTCTCTTTTACAACAAAAACAATTGTTTTCTTTTGTAGCCGCCATAAAAAGCTTGGGTTCGGAAGGGTTACACCAAGAAACCCATAATCATAACTTTAAGCCTTTAGCACGCCAATGCTGCAAAAACGGAATATTTGAATATCCACACTCGTGGGTAGAATACGTATTTGTAGGCTGAGTTGAAATAAATTGCTGATTATCAGCTGAAGTCCAGGTATAATAATTAGAGAAGTACTTTTTAAATACGGTTTAGTTGGATGATCCTCTTCCTCGATTGAAATAGAAACGAAACGGGACGTACAGTTTTTTTTTGATAAAAGATTTTTTAATCTCTATTGGATATTCATATACATACAGGATGTTTTCAAACGACACTCGCAACGTTTGCATCTAGAAGCCTCTTGTAAGATTGGACAAAATGATTGAGGGGTCCAGTCTACCTACTTTTCAAAATGTGTTGAAGTTATGAAATAGTTAGTTTCCTAACAAGTGCGGAAAGTGATACTTTCCCGCACGCGACTGCAGTTGACCCGATTTAGAAACATGATGACATGATTTAGAGACATTATTTTTTCTTCGACCGTATATACAAAAAAAGTATATCAACCCATTTTTCAAAAGTTATTTTATTTCAACATACATTATACATAACTTTAACCAAAAACTATTATTATTATTATAAATATTAATATAAGAAACGTGAAAACCATTGAGGAATACAAAATAAAATTAAAATACATAGCTCGAAGTTCCAGTAGCATCTGTCAAAAGTTGTTCCCCTCAAAAACAAAATCGACGTGTCTCGGGGTTTGCCGCAAAAACCTCCTCCGCCAACAATATTTGAGGTGGACTGTTTCTAATGCGCCACCACGTACTTATGTATAAAAGTAATATTTCTTTTCTTTATTGAAATGCATATTTTTGAAATTTAATTAACAATCTTTATTATTCGTATTGGACTATGAAAATTATTAACAAGGGTCAATGCAATTGTTATCAATGAAGATATATGTATGTAAACCAGCAAAACAGATTGGAGAAGATTGGATTTGAATAGTTATTTTTGTATCTAGTGCGCGAAATGCTACTTTGGTGATCGAGAACTGATTTTTTTGCCGAGTTAAAAAAAATAGTCGAGATCACCAAAGTATTTCGCGCATGAGATGCAAACAAAATTTTTTCTAAAAACGTCAAAAATATTGTTCTAAAATAAGTAACATGCTTAGCTTAATGTGAAAAATAGCATTGAACTGGCTTGAATTTCCAAATCAAGTAATTACTGTAACTATGGAAATAAAATGGCATTTGTTGACAATTATTTCAAAGTGACAGTTCTTGATAACTATTTTGGAATGACTTTTAAGCACAGACTTTTAAGTCGCGTCAATTTCGTGCGTGATATTTATAACTGTGAAATAATGGAAATTTCGAGCGACGATGAAGTAAGCAGTACCCCACCTAACTTGACAGATGCGGCCAGCTCAGTAATTTCAAACCTTACACCGGAGAAATCGAGGCGCCAGTATGAAAATGCATAATTTGAAAAGTGGTGTGAAGCAAATAAAGCCAGAAAAATATCCGAAAATGTGCAGTTGGCATATTTGTCTATCTATATGCATACATGTTTATTCCCTTCCCCTTCTCGAAATATAACCACTTATCGGGACATTTAACGTTAATTTTCAACTAAAAATCACAAAAATATACATAATTCTTCATTTTTACTCTAACGTCATAAAATATACACGTATCAAGTTAGTACCTGTGGAACATACAATATTATGTCCAAAAAAGTACATTTTCAATACATACATTTTAGATCATAAAGATACTAAGTATATCGGTGTTATATGTGAAAAGATACATCTGAAATCTTGGTGTTATTTCCAAGCCGTAACTAACTACGGAAATGAAAGCTGGCAACATTGCCCATTCTCCGCTCTTTCTTAAATTTGTGACCATCCGATATCAAGACAGAATTGTCAAAAATTGTCAAATATTTAAAAAAAATGGCGGATTTTTGGTACCTTCAATTGCGATTTTCTCTCTCAAAACTGGATAATCCAGGAATTTTTTTTATTAAAACGTTCTATAACAATAGTGCTTTCTATTAAAAAAAAATCGTTGCAAAATTCCGAGGGTCGCGAACCTTACCGGACCCCCCGTGAATATTAAATAATAATTCTTGATAGTCTAAAAATCACTAACAAAAAAAATAATGTTCTTATATACGTACACAACCAAAAGTTGGTCCTAAATTGATATACCCAGCTTAAAAGTTTTATAAAACTGAACTATTTATTGTATATTATTAGTATAGAGACACCAAAGCAAAATAAAAGCACCTTTCTCCAAAATGAACACTTATTTGTACCAAAATCCACGGTCTACAATGTATTAAATCGAATTTGTTTGCCATATTGGATTTTATTTGACAGGTCACTGGATTGCCTAATAGACAAATTATATTCACATTATATTTCTCTATGTGTCAAACATGGGTCAAACTTCAAACACTTGACACATGGACCAAGAAAAGCCATCAAACAACAAAGTGAATTCAAAACAGATGTTCGGATCATAGATATTTGAGAAAGTACGACGTCACTCTCTTCTGATTGGTGTTTGAGATAAGATGGCGGATGGTTAAATTTTGTGCTTATATTTTCACTAAAATAAATGTTATCACACATGTAGAATAAAAATAAGTGATTTCTTCAGAATCTCTGTATCTTATATAATTATGTCAAATCAATATTTCAGTTATTCTTAGTAATTGCTATTATTATTGTTCTTTTATTTCTATTATCATTATTTTAGACTTTTAGACTTTATACAATGAAACTGCTTGTCAATTAGTATTATTTATATTCTGTCCACCATTCTAATTTGTTTAATTTATATTTTAATTAGCCAAATATTTTCCCGTTCTCAAATTTTTTTTCAAAATTCAACAACTTTTATTCATCCCGCAACGCGTGTCGATTTTTTAGATCATCATTTTCTTCAAATCTTAAGTTTTCCAATTGATTGTTCCAAAATTTGACATTTGTTAATATGAGTCTGACTTCAACTTATTCCTTTTCAAATGATTGACAACAGACTGCATATCTGTCATATCTAAAGGCTCGATCGCATACAAGTATTTATTCCATTATAATGACACATTGACATTGGGAGAAAATTTCTATTCCAAATTTTATATCTATACACTGTATGGAATTGATAGCTCCCATGAGTGAACAAACAATGGGAGTTGAGATTATTTCATTTATGAAGATTCTGCCAGGTTATTTTTGAGAAAATATAGACCATTTCAGCACACGACTTTGACAAGTCGGTCAAATGGTGCTGGAGGACAACCTAGTCGATCAGTCGTACCTATGTGTTTGTATTTTATGAACAAAAATTGACTGATATACATTAACTGATCCCATGTTCACTGAGAAGCTCCATTTGGAACATCAATTAAATAGTCCCTTACTTCGTTAAAACAGTCGCAAATCGAAGAAAACCACCATATCTCTCTCTTCTACTATTTCACACTGAACAACACTACAAAACGATTTGAGAACTAATTGTGAATTGGAATCACACTTTCATCCGTTGTTTACCAGTAAACAATAGCTGCGTTCGTTATTTGCATCGCAGAGGAGACGGATTTTTGGTCACGTGATCACAGATTAATCTGAGCAAATTGTTATTAACGAGCGGCCCGACCAATCATACATATAAACGAACTTCTAACCTCCTTTTTGCCTGTGTCTATCATTTAGAGACTACGACTTTTTTGTTCGATTTTCTCGTTTTATATTTTATTTTTCAATATTTACGACTATGTCTAGCCCTGAGGCGATTTTGGTAGCTGTTCATGGAAAACAAAGTTTGTCGAACAAACAGTACGAGTGTGACTACAACTTAACCTCATAACATAACAGATGAACATATTAATCTTTCTCGTCGGTCATAATATTCCGAGCAAGCAGATTCACATCGGACTGATCTGAGTGGAATACCTCCCCTACCTTTAGATGTAATAAACGAACGATTCAGACTTAAAAGATTAATCGGACGCAAATAACGAACGCAGCTAATAAAAACTTTGCCTCCAGTGCAATATGGCCGACCTGCCAGTGACGTCAGTTAGGAATAGTAATAAGTATAGGTACTTCTATTGTCCGGTTAGCTTATCTTTGGTTCCTGTATACCTATGGAACAATATTTCGATTGAATTCTGTCACTAGGTGTCGATAGCCGATAAGTTCTCAAAAAGTCAGATATTGTTTCGATGTTTGGAGGGAAGTCCTCTATTCAAATCTAACGTCAAATTTATTCAATGTATTTTCGAATTTAATTGGAAATAAGTCATTTCCGCATTCGAAATAATGGACATAAGTTGGTTCCAAAATGAACGTCCAATGTGCTGCCTGGTGCAGCCGACCAAAGCCTGAACTTGTTGAAAGTCTTATAAAGCATGCAGTCTTTCGCGTAGAAGTTTTCGTTCAATAAATTAAAACATTTCATCCGACCTTTATACAGAGTGTTTCATTGAGAAAGGGCCTAATTTCAACTGTAGATGTGGATCACTTTTGTGTTTCCAAAAACCTATATTGAATGTTTCTTCTGTACTTTATAACCGAGATACAGGGTGTTTTATAAATTTATTTTATTTCTTTCGAACCTCGTAACTTCTGAGCTACTTTGTATATTAGTTTGAAATTTGGTACACGTGATAACCTTTACCTAGAAACTCTATCGAAAGCATCTCCAAAAAGATAATGCAGGTCCGGCTTAACAAAAACTTTCAAAACTCGTCTTTCCTAAAAACAACACCCTGTATATAGATTTTTTTTAAATTGCTTTCATAATTAGAAAGGGTATAAAAAGTCGAATCTACTATCCATTTTTCCGCAGACAATTTTACTACCAAAAATTTACCGTCAAAGTAATAATTTATGCACGTTTTGGGGGTTAACAATGGTATCAGAGAGGATTTTTTTTATTTTTTAGCTTGAAATGAAATCTATTCATTGCATCTAAAGAAGCATCCTAGAAATCGAGTTTGTACGTTTACGAGTACCGACCAATAAAAAATGTGATTACAGGGCCGTACTTAGGCCATACACTCATTCAATATGTTTCGAATATTTCGAACACCCTGTATAAGGATATGTATCTGGAAACCATGCACTCCTAGATTCAGAATAACAAGACTAAAATACGAGAAATAAATTCATTTTTCAAAAAACGGAGATATTTTGATCAATTTTATTAATTGACCTGAAAAGAAAACAAAAATGGTACAATGACTTAGGTCAAGTGCCCGGGCTGTTGAGCACAACCCAAACGTTTGAATGAATGAATGAAGAAAAAAAAAAATTTAACAACGTTTTCCAAACGAAGCAAGTCTAACCTACAAAACTTGCAGTATAAATTTATTTCACGTATTCAACTCTTGTTATTTTCAATGTAGAAGTGCATAGCTTCCAGATACATATCCTTATACAGGGTGTTCGAAATATTCGAAACATATTGAATGAGTATTTCTAAGTACGGCCCTGTAATCACATTTTTTATTGGTCTGTACTCGTACACATACAAACTCGATTGGATTTCTAGGATACTTTTCTAGAAACAATAAATAGATTTCACTTCAAGCTAAAAAATAAAAAAAATCCTCTCCAATACCATTAATTGTTAACCCCCAAAACCCCAAAAGTGCAGAAGACACATTAAATATAGGTTTTTGGAAGCACCAAAGTGATCCCCATCTACAGTTGGAGTTGGCTTTATGATTTCTCAGATATAAATTACGGCGTAGCAGACAAAAAACCTATTTACATTATTTAGAAGGGTCCAGCATATGAAATAGTTTGAAACCACTTCACTCCTTCATACCCATTTTTCGAATATTCGAAAAATCACATTGATTCCGAGAATACATTGTCCTGTCGTTTTCAGTTATAAAGCTAATAAATTCAATAATCTAATTTAATGTAATTATTATTGAGAGAGTTAATTTGAATAAATTAATCGTAAATTTACTTTATGAATTATAATCATGAATGTAAATTTTCCCAGACTTATACATATAAATCAGAGTCGGAAGATTGGGCACTAAATACATACCTAATTTATAGAGAATTCGATATAAAGTGGAAATGTATGTTCCACAGAGCATATAATACCATTTTCAACACGTAGGAAATAGGAAAATAGGTTATTTGTTGAGTGTTGTTTAGTTACTTTGTTAAAAATATCTTAAATAGTATCTCTTTGGGAAGCAGTGCTGGCGGTGACAAGACACGTCGTAACCATAGCGTAACGCGACAGTTCGTAACCCCACAAGTGGTAACGGACAATAGAGAAGTTTAGTTGGTTCAGTTTAAGGTCAGTGTAGCCAACAAAAATTGGTTTTTATTACAAGAATCGTACGATCTTTGCAGGTTTTTTATCATTGCGAACATTTACATAGATTTATTGAAAAATAACCCTCGGAGCGTGAATGTTGTAATTGAAAATTATCATTTCACTGAATTCCCAACGCATCGGTGGCAAATAATTCTAGGAAGTTCCGGTGAGTCACCAATTTATTCCAGTTACCTTTCACTAGTTACGTTAGATGTCAGTGGAATAAGTGATTGGAATAATAGAGATACAACTAACTAGAACTGCTTCACAAATCTAATAAAAAATGGACATGCACGATTAAACGAATATCAACAAAAATAAATGAAACTGACATTTGACATAACTAGTAACATAATTTAGCTTAAATTTCAAGACTTTTACGCTCCGGGAGTGTATACATTGTTTCATTAAAGCAATGTAGATGTTCGCAACAATAAAAAACCTGTTAAAATCTAATAATTTGAATGGTAGACATTAGCTGTCATTCTTGTTATAAGAACCACTTTTTGTTGGCCACACTGACCTAAGACTAAACATGGACTGAACTCCTGTGATCGTAACGACGACAGGGGCGATATTATAGACTGTTCGTAATCTACTTGTCAAGGTCGTGCGAATCTCATAGTTTTGCGAATGTCATTTGCATTTGGTATTATTGACGTGTTTATTACGAGTGGTATTTTTTCTATCGCGAACGCCTTGCCTACGCGCTTAACAGAATTTGGAGGTAATATTTAGGTACCTATCTAATAAAAATGACTGTTATCAATTTATTCAACGATATGGATGATTTACCATATATGATGCAAATCTTAAAAATCTTGGAGATGATCTTATAATTGGTGAATATAGTCGTTTCATTCCTATTGACCCTTTAGATATTTTGAATCAATATCAATGCAAGCTTTCAGAATTTCTAAGAAGTTGTGCAGATTTTTAATAGGGGTTCTCATTTGAAATCATCATGCGAATAAAAATGTTCATATCTTTTTACGGAGGCAGCTGAAGAATACCATTTTTAGAAAGTGCTCCCAAATTGACCATTCTAGACTATGAGCCCATGGGGAAAAAGTGTCGCGATTTGAAACAGCAGCAAACCCATTCAGAATGATAGTTTATCATGCCACCATCGGTTCCAGCACTATGGCGTAATTTTCTCTTGTGCAGAAAAGCGCAGTGGAAAACTGAACATTTTATTTTTCACCTCCTGAATCCGTGATATGAAACTGTACGCCGTTTGTAACATTTGATAGTAGAATCGGTCGAGAATCTATACCGTTCAAAAATAATCGTGAGGAAAATCTAGGAAAATTGTTGAAAACTCTTATTTCTTACTCCCTGGACCAGTGATATGAAACTGTACGCCATACGTTACATTTGATAGTAGATATATATTAGATCGTTCAAAAATAATTGGAAAATGTAGGGCAATTTTTAAAAACTCTCATTTTCTACCCTTTAAAAAGGTGATTTGAAACTGTAAGGCATATGTTTCTGTATATTATACAACATATAAATAAAGACTTGACACTAGTGCCGTACAAAAAAAGGTGTGTGAAAAGCCGAGGGGAATTGTTTATTTTCCGAGACTTTCCTACTTAAAAAAGGTCATCTGAAACTGTATGGCATCTACCTAGTGCAATAGCTTCCTTTTAGAATGAGATAATAATAAAATATAATGTACAAAAAAAATAGTGTGGAAAGCACGAAAACAACATATTTCCAAAATTTATCTACGTTTTCAACAATTTTCCTAGATTTTCCTCACGATTATTTTTGAACGGCATAGAGTCTCGACCGATCTACTATGGTTCTACTATCAAATGTAACAAACGACGTACAGTTTTATATCACAGTTTCAGGGGTTGAAAAATTGAATGTTCAGTTTTCCACTGCGCTTTTCTGCACAAGAGAAAATGTACGCCATAGTGCTGGAACCGATGGTGGCATGTTAAACTATCGTTCTGAATTGAGTTTGCTGCTGTTTCAAATCGCGACACTTTTTAATGGGCTCATAGTCTATTACTGGACTACCATCCATTATTAAAAATAATGAGCTATTGTTTAACCAAATGATTCTTATTTTCAATATTGTTATATGTGTAAGTATGTATTTATGTAGCACTTAGACTAAATGTAGGATAGGGTGAGTGTAAAAACCAATGCAATAATAATAGTTTATACATTTATAATATCAGTTTGAAATAGGAAGACTTTCAGTAAATGATAATATAAAATCACAATAAGTATGGTGCTTGAATATAAAACTTTTATTAATTATATATTTAAAAGTTACACTTCACCAGATTCTGAATTTTACACCCAGAGAAAATGTACTGATATCTGTGACAACGAAGTTATAAAAAAGAAGCGACATTAAACGTTTCTCCATAGAAATCGAAGTTTTGTTTTCCAATTATTATCATCCATCACTTGAATGACACGCACGAATTGCACAAGTTTTTGGCGCCATAACTAATAAATGTAATTTTGTAAAATTTCATCGTTCAAAACACAGAAAAATAAGTAAATAATCAAAACGCTTACAACAAAGAAAATTCTTTGGTAAACAATGAAATCACATGTCATTGTAAAATAGCACAAGCTTCGTTTCTTCTTGGGATGGTGTATTCTGTGATACGATGACGAATAATTTTTTCATTACATTTTTCGTTTCATTTCAGCAGAAAAAAAAAGCGGAATTCTTGAGCTGAAGCGTAAATAGATCTTCGATCATTAATTGGATGAATGAGAGAATATTTTATTTTGCAGTCAACTTCTCATAATCCAGAGATTATTCTCTGGTGAAAAGATGTATTATAAACACCAATATGTCGCAAAATTTATAAGAAATTCATTGCTTCATTTTGTCTCCCTTTGCAACGTGAAACCTTTTGATAGTTATCAAATTAAATCGATAAATGAGAATTTCAACTAGAAATACATATCATATCACTCTACCTATATTATTTTATTTAATACTTACAGATCTTATTTTTCACGTCGTGTAGTATTTCCTCCAACCTTTTCTACTTTCACCTAGATGGAAAAGAATGGATATAGTAGAACCATTGTAAAATACAAGAATACACAAGAAAGAGAAGGAAGAACAAAGTTTGCTTGCTCAAACATTCAAACAACGTACATAGTGAAGTTTTATTTGTGTTTTCAGGAAAGAGAACAAGTATGTGGGCACTCGTTCATCAATGCCATTCGCAAACATTCCAATTCACGGGGTGTACAACGAATCGTATTAAAGTGGCATTTAAGTGGCTTTTGGCGA
Organism: Galerucella tenella; assembly: GCA_910591685.1. Lineage (NCBI taxonomy): Eukaryota > Metazoa > Arthropoda > Insecta > Coleoptera > Chrysomelidae > Galerucella > Galerucella tenella. The sequence goes on from CAJUYH010002601.1 coordinate 30,596, forward strand.
TGCTAGAAAACGCTAATTATTGTGAATAAAACATGTCAAGTCAATCGATTCCTTCAACTTGATAAGCTTTTCGTGAATTTTTGAGATATCTATGTTATTTTTCCCAAGCAGATTGGATCTTGTAGTTTGTTTTCAGCTTCTCCGAATGCAAAAGATAATTTATCAGACTTTCAGGCTATGGTTCGCTTTATAAAAATAATTTAATTTTAAATTTGATGTAAAAAATGTTCTTCTTCATTCACCCAATTGCTTTTCTTAAGTAAACTATTTGTTTCCTGTAAACCTTGCTATTTACTTGGAGCTATGAAATATAAATCTGTATTTGATACAAAATTTACAGATCTCATCTCACCATCTCGCTCTGGAAACCAGAAGATTCAGACGAAAATTTTATTACATACATTGCTACATAAATTAGAGGTGCTTGGTAAACTTTATCTCTATTTCTCTATTACCAATGGAAAAAGCACATTGAAGAACTAACGTTTAATCACAGTAATATATTGTTGATAATCAAAAGTCCATTTTCAATTATAATCAATACATACTTTCAGCTCTTTGGGCTTTTCATAGTTAAACGTGGCCATATCGCATGTTTCCAAATAGTAAATTTTGAATAAAATGGCGACGTCTATTGACAGTTGCTGAGATGTTGCTAGGGAAGCCGTGCGATTTACTTCACAGCTGTGCGTTTTTTTACAGTGCGTAATAGACATCATTACATTGATACCGACTGTGTGTTATTACGACCTTGAATTGAATTGAATCTCAAACATGAATTTCTTGAGAAAATTAATGTACTCAAGCACTAGTGAGATTACAAGTAATTATTTATTGAAACCAATCAAAATTTCCAATTTCTGTGATTCATATACATTTTAGCCAATCAAAACATAACTATAATGGAAATTCCACACGTGATTTTTAACCATTCAGAACCTGTATTTCTGACAGATCACCATCGCAACGGATGAGTATTACTGGAAATTTTTTTGATGTTTATAATGACAGAATATTTTTCTTGACAATCTAATTTTTATTTGTTCACATGATAATTTTGATTCATTTTAACTACAAGCTGAGATGTTTTCTAAATTTTTTGGACCATTATGATTAATGTTTATATTAAAAACGCAATTATTATATACTATGGCAGGTTGATTAAAAGTTGCTTGTTCTTTATAATTAGAATAGAATAATTGCTGATAATATTTTATTCGACATTCAAACCTATTAAGACTGTGATTTTCAGTCACGTGTTCAAAAATAGCAAATTAGCAATCAATTACACTGATGAGAACTCCGTGGGTGATTATCGTTTATGTCTTAGCGTTTCTAAGGAAATTCAAAAATGTTTTGTGTAAATAAGTAAACTTGTCAATTTGACAATTATAAAAAACGTCGGCTGGAAACAGAAATAATAACTTCATCGACCAATCAAAGAATAATGCTTCTCAAACATTTCTAAAATTGGATTTCATAAAAAATGATCTCACCAAATATACTTCGAACTTTGATAAATTTTAATATTTTTGCCATCAATTTCTGCTGGTCTGAGGTATGTATGTATGTGTGAGTTTTGGGGTGACATTCACTGAGACCTAAAAGATCTATTGTGCCCCCTTACTTCTACTCAGTTTCTGAGGAGAGTCTCAGAAACTGGTAGTTCCTTCAGTCCTATTTCCCGGAGGAATTTTAGGATGTCTGCAGGCTTCAACTCAGGCAAATGTTCCTCTTCTATCCAGTAATCTTCCAGGTGCTGTGCTCTATGATTCTGGAGTGCTGTGCAGTTGGAAAGTATGTGGATGGAGGTTTCTTCTTCCATTCCACAAAATCTGCATTCTTCTTCCTCCACTATTTTGAGCTTTTTCAATTGCCCATTCAGACGACAATGTCCCGTTAGGATCCCTGTTAAAACTCTTAGCGCAGTTTTACTTTGACTCATGCATTCTTTTGATCTCAGCAGGTTGTAGTCACCCAGAAGAGTCTTTGATTGTATAAGCCCTACTAGATCTTTCCAATGGTCAGATCTTCTCTTTTTCTCGGCTTTACTTATTTCTTCCAATATTACATTGGGGCTGATTTCGCAAAAGGGTTCGGGCCCTCAGAAAGGTATTTCAGTCCCCCTCTTTGCTAGTTCATCTGCTATTCCATTTACTTCTATTCCAGTGTGTCCTGGAATCCATAGTAAGGTAACTATGTTGTTCTCGCCTAGTTCATTGAGTTTGTCTAGGCATTCCCACACCATTTTGGAACTGATTACACAAGAGCTCAGTGCCTTAATGGCTGCTTGACTATCCGACATTATGATAATCCTTTGTCTCCTGTATCCTTTATCAATATTGAACTGGGCGCACTTTCTTATGGCGTGGATTTCCGCTTGAAAGATACTTGGGGTTCTTCCCAAGCTTTCAGAGTGTTTGGTTCCTGGCCCGAACACTCCTATCCCAGTTCCTTCTATTGCTTTTAAGCCGTCTGTGTACCATTGAATGGCATTCTTTCCAAGTCTGGTAATGGTATTTGGATCCCATTCCTTCTTGTTGCTCATTTCCGTAGCGAATTTCTTTGAAAAGTTATATTTTTTCATCATACCGTCTTGTAGCATGTCCCAGGTTGTCTGATTTCTAAGAAGTGAGGAGGTGTTTTTTTTTAATGATTCCCTCTCTACTTAGTCTGCATCTTGTTCTTTCTGCAACACTTTCCACCACCATATGTAAAGGGGTGAGGTTGAGAATCACTTCCATAGCTGCCGTTGGGCATGTTCAAATTGCTCCTGTAATGCATATACAGGCTAGTCTTTGAATTTTGGAGATTTTTTCTCTCGTCGTCAATAGGCTAGCTCAACTACTCCACGCAATGGCTCCATAAGTGATGATTGGTCTCACTATGGCAGTGTACATCCAGCTTAGGATTGGTCTGAGGTAACATGCTTTCGAAATTATGATGAAATTATTGCCAATTATCAATGCTCCTTGTATATTATTGCTGATAATAGGCCGATGAAGATTGAACAGGTGCGGTGATAGAGCTATCATCAGTTTGCTAGACTCTTACTACTCTATCTCAGCAAATTAAAATCGTAGAAAAAGGGTATTGGTATTGAATTGCTCTCTCAAAATTTACAATCAAGCGACTGAGAGGTGAACAAAAGTGTTACTGACAAGTGCTATCGTGCTTTTCTGACGATTTGATACCTATCGTGCACTTGAATATTTCTATTGAATTTGGAACACAAAATTATTGCTGTACTCCGTATACTTCCATCGTTTCCCAGACAAAGATTGAAAACAGAGGTTCAGACTACTGGGTTCTGATAGCCCCCCGTCCAAACTTTTAATTGGATTAGAATCTAATTTCGTCGAAGTGACCGCTAGTCTAGGAGGTCTTCCAGAACAAATCAATTTGACCCCGTGATAAATTATACATCTAAGTTGGCGTTTTCCGGGCGTTTCCTGCTTCTCTGGCACAGATTTATTGATATTAATTTTATTGAGTGGCTTTTTTATATCTCTCACGTTTAATCCTTTCCGTGTTTGAGGTAAACTTGGGAAAGTGAAAAGAGAAATTAAAAAAGGGATGAGTTTTCGATTAATTTCGCATTTCCCCAAGGAAAGCTTTTGGAATAACGAATATTTTAAGGTTATCTTGAGCATTTGTTGGCTGCATTTAATTTGGTTTTGGAAATACTTTTCAACACTTTGGTTGATTTAATCATGAAGCTTGTTAATCACATTCGGCATGGACTTTCCTAACAGGTTAACTTCTGCTTATTTTTAGTTTGTGGAATTCTCGGATTTTTTAAACATAAAATTGTTCGTTCAACATAATACATAATAATACATAATTCTATTGAAAAAATTGAAAAAGAAAACAATCTGAATCCGAGCCGTAACTGTCACCGCCAGATAGGGAAAATATGCATTTAGCTTCAGTGAGAGGTTTATTTCTTTTTATATACACTACACTTTGAATATCTTTCATCTGATGTTGGAGGCAGTGGTTGACTATTCATATTGGAGCGAGAAAAAAAAATAACAGACTTCGACAAAATGTTTGCGTAACCCAAACTGTCCTGTACCAAAATTATACGTTTATTAACCTTGCCGTGGAATATAGTACACCTACGTACCCAAGCATTAAATACAGTGATGTATTCCAAGATTGTATCGGTTAAAGCATGCGCTCTGTATAGTTTGTAAAGTTATAAACTTCATATGGAATACAAATAATTTGATACCTCTTTGAGAAGAGGAATATCTCGGAGATCGTGGTACATTCCATTCTCCTTGTCGAAAAATATCGAATAATTTGTATTCCACATGAGGTTTATATACCTACCAACTATACGGTGCATGCTTCAACCAATACAATTTTGGAATAGGAACAACGCTAAATTTAACGCTTCGTCCTACGTCAGATGCCGGTGTCATACTTAAGGTTTGCTCCTTTGTTGAGGAATGAGTCATATACTCCGATCGCAGTGGTCGGCGTAAGCGAGCCATGCCGGCGCACTTCGATGGGAGTATTCGACACTCAACTTGGGTGTCTATCCACTAACAGTGAAAGCTCCTACGAGAATAAAAACTTATAAAGTGCGCATGCGAGCTCTCTCGAAATTGCAAATTATGATATAGCCCGCATGCGCACTTTATAAGTGTGTACTCTCGTAGGAGCTCTCACTATTAGTGAATAGACCCCCTCTGTCAAGTTTTTTTTCCCAATTCGATCCATATTCGGCAAAATAGGAACTGTTGAAACATCCACTAGACGAATCGAACCGGGCTGCTTCGCAAAAATTGGATAATTGCATTTAGAAGCCACTGATTGCGATTGGATAGGGGAGAGGGGGTAAAAACTCACTTCGGTGTGTTAAACTCGCTCTAGGTTTTCGAACGGTAATGGAGTGTTTTGTTTCAAGGTTAGGTTTGTTTGGCAGTTGACAACTTGTCAAATCAAATTTGAAATTTATTGATTCAAATCTCTGCCTTAATATTATTTTGGATTAGTGTTAGTGATCAGGTTGTATTGATTTACGAAATGGATGAGCAGCGGAGATGTGTGAAAAGGAAATGCATTTTGGCTGCAGTTATGGTTGCCTCCAAAAGATTTATAGAGGCTATAATAATGAAAAATGATAATGGTGACTCAAGCTCCGATAGTGGAGATGAAACTCATATGTTGGAATTGATGAAAAAGAGGGTGTCCAAGTATAATATATCTCCTAAATCTCCAAAAATTAATAGAATTGAAAACTATTTTGAAGTTGTTATTCCAAGCTATGATGACAAAACATTTCAATCCCATTTCAGACTAACTAAACCAGCATATAATAAAGTATTAAACCTTGTGGAACCTATTCTAAAAACAAAATATGAATATGCACGCCCTAGACAGCAGATAGAAAAAAAAATATTAGCGGTTCTATGGCTTTTATCTACACCAGATTCGTATAGGTGAGTAATATTCAGTATATTGTTCAACAATCCTATTGACTATTATTCACGAATATTTAAGTTTCCCCACACTGGCGCGAAATTTAACGCGCGGAAATTTACTACCTTCACGGCAGCAAAATCGGAACCCTCGTACTGCCGCATGAATCAAAACGATAGTATCGCGAATTACGCCACACGACAAATTAAACTGTTTTATATTTATACTATTTTTAGATCTGTAGGAGACAGATTTGATCTCGGAAAAGCCAGCCTCTCAGATTGGTTCTTTAGAGTAATAAGAGCTCTCTACGAATTAGCACCAGCAATTATCAAATGGCCATCTTATGAAGAAAGAACGATTATTAAGGAAAAATTTAACAAGTTTGCTAATTTTCCAAATGTTATTGGAGCCGTTGATGGAACTTACATCACAATTAAAAAACCAAAAAATCATGCTGAAGCTTATTTGACAAGAAAATGCTGCTATGCTTTCACTCTTCAGGCAATAAGTGAACCTTCACTTAAGTTCACTGATACATTCATAGGATATCCAGGGTCTGTCAATGACTGTAGAATTTTTGCAAATAGCAATATATACAAATTGATAGTTGAAAATACAGAGCATTTTTTGAAGAAAATACGTATATATTAGGGGATAAAGCATATCCTCTAATGAGTTGGTGTTTAACGCCATATATAAACAGGGGAAATTTGACACCATCACAAGTTTACTTTAATGAGGTGCATGCTAAAACTCGACAAGTGATAGAAAAGACTTTCTGTTTGTTTTTTGGGAGGTATAGGAGATTTAAATTATTGGACATGACCTGTACAGATCTAATACCTAAAACAGTCGTTGCAGCTTGTGTTTTGCATAACTTATGTATTGATTTCGATGTGGACATTGAAGCATATATTGCAGAAGGTAAAAGTAGTATATTTTTTCTCAAAACTCAAAACGTCCAGAAAGTATACTTTGTGTTATTTATAAGATGCGACATAGGGATTACGTTGAAAAATAGTTCAAATGCACTTTTAATTTTCTCAAATTCGCTCTGGTTCAAAGAAAAAATGGATATTCATGTTTCAAAAAGTCGAACTCCATTTTCATACCACTTTTGAATGCTTCTAATTGATTAGAGGATGGCTATATTGGTAGGTGCACAGGAAATTAACAGTAAAACCTGTAATATGGCGGTTCGATTCGCCGCTGTGGTGAATTTTTTTTCTTATTGTTTTTGGTTCGTTCTTCACAATTTTTGAAACAAATAAACACGCTTTAGTTTAAATCTAATGTTTTTAAGGCAGGTGTATTTTAACTTAATTTTCAACGACCTTTCCAAATCTGGTATTATTTTTTATGAACGCTATTTGGTAAAAAAGTTAGCTCGCGTTTAACAGTTTAGTACTGGAATCCTTGTCGCATCTTATAAATAACAGTGTATAGCAAGGCTTATTGGTAGATACATTTTATATTTTCCACAATATAAATAACACATGAATATATATTTTTTGTTTTAAATTTAATTTTAGGAGGATTGTTTCTACATGAACTAGATGGCGTAGATGTTGAAAGAGACGAGAATCGCAATTTGGCCAGTATTAAAAGGGATGATATTTGCTTAAATTTATTCATTAACCGCAGAAGATAATATAAACAGAATATATATTTGAATTTTTTTGAATTGAATATAGTGTTGTTATTATGTTACTTTTGATTTTGCATTAAATATTTTACCCTCAATTGTTGAAATATTTAATATTAACTATTTATTGAAACATTTTTCAGAACACAAAGTTAGCTAATATAGTCTAATGAATAAATAGACAGTGTCCAATTAGAGAGGGATTCTTCAATAGCATTAGGACGTTGCCGTTTTTTTGCTGAACGTGGCAAAACTTTATTATTTTGAAAATCGACCATTTTCAAATGTCAATATTATGAAAACGAAAAAAGATAAATAAATGTAGTTGCAAAAATGTTCCTAATAATCCATAGATTTAAAAGAAAACCGAGAAAATACAGAGCATCTCATTTAAAACAACGATTTGTCAAAGAATCCCTCACTAATCACATCCTGAATAATCACAAAATTAGCAACAAAAATATTTGATATGAACAATGAAGAAATGAAGAATTAACAGATTAAACTTATATTCTATCACTAAGTCCATCTATCACTTGTCATAAATTCATAGGGATTATATTTTATCAATTAATTTTTCCATCATTCTTTCAAAACTGTCTATGGCCTTTTCTGCTAATTCTTGTCGTTCTCTGTGTCTACGTTGTCTCTCCTCTTTTTTGTTTATTTCCCTTTGTCTAAACTCTTCACTCCATGATGACAATTCCTTTTCAAACTTAGTTTTTTGCTTTTTTTTTTGGTGGTTCTTCATTCTCACTATTTTTGGAGCATGATTCGACAGCCTGACTAGAACTTGACGCTATAGCTGTTGGTGTAATGGAAGGTTTCTTTCCAAATATCTCGTCAAATTCATCAAAATAATCAAATTGAATAGGGCTGGCTCCTGAAGCATTACCCCCCATGTTTTCTTTTTTTTTAATATATTTTTGTTTTAAGTACTTAAATTTATTTTCAGCTTGTTTTTTGGTGTAATTAAAATTTTCCGCATTTATTGCCGAAGTAATGTCATTCCACACCATACAATTTTTAACACTAGTGCCACACATTCTATGGAAGTTTTCTTTATAAAAACTGATCAAAAGAAGTATAGACTTGCGGCTCCATTTCCCAATAGATGCTTCTGTAGTTGAATTAGGTAAAGATTTTTTTGGAGACAGATTTCCACTTAATATCACTTCGGTTTGTTGTGTTTCCGTAATTC
>CAJUYH010002602.1:0-38870 GCA_910591685.1 Galerucella tenella
ACTTAATTATTTGATTGATTCTCACTAAAAATGCGCTTCATTGTATAATGGCTGTTGTAAAGTGTAGATGGTTATAAACGTTATAATTTTCCAGCTCAAGTTTATACCAATCTCTACCAATGCCAAGTGATAAAGAAAACCACTCTCAATTTGGAGTTTCAACTAAAGACAGTGTAGATAATCTAGAATCTCTAATAAACATCGATTTTGATCATTGGGAAGATGATGTTATGAATGAATCAGATGAATCGTATTTGGATTTAACACAGTCTCATCGCTGTAAAATTAGTGATATCAATCGTACTACAACAAAAATTGAACTTACTCTAGAATCAGCACTGCTTAACAAGAAAGTATTTTGTACATTGGAAGGTGCTTGGTTATATACACACTTGAATGTAGGTAATACAATTTCTATCATGTGTAAAAACATTCAAGGTAATTGGGTTATAAACAATGATCATGGCTTATTAGTTTTTGAGCCAGATTTTCTACTACCTACTACCTCATTAGTTAGTTCTTTGTGGTGTAAGAGAAAAAGTGCGTTAAGTGCAAAATTTAAAGGTTTGGGTGGTTCTAATCAATTCATGTTAGTGGGTAATATAGTTCATAGCATATTCCAATGTGCCTTGGAGAATAATATTAGCGACATAAAGATTATCAAAGAAATGGTAGACAAAGTTCTGATGAAAGCTAATGTAACTAAGAGTTTATTTGAATGTAATGTTTCTCTACTTTCGGTAAAAAATGAAATAGAGAAATATATCCCTGAAATTCAGCATTTCATCAAAACTTATGTGAATAGTTCAAAATCAGGAAGTAATTCAGAGCTGTTACAAAAAAAGGATAATTGGAAAGGAACCATAAATGTTGTGGATATAGAAGAAAATATTTGGTGTCCAGAATTGGGTCTGAAAGGTAAAATTGATGTTAATGTCAAAGCTAATAAACAACATATGCCATTAGAAATAAAAACCGGTAAGGCATCGATGTCTCTAGAGCACAGAGGTCAGGTATCCTTATACTTAATGATGATGAAAAAAATTGGCTACGATGTTTCTTCAGGCTTACTATTGTACCTCAAGGAAGGAATTTTGAAAGAAATATCATCATTCGAAAAAGAGGGAAGAGATTTAATTCATCTAAGGAATGAAGTGGTTTATTACCTTATGCAAAAGCCTGGAATAATCGATGAAAAAAATATGTCACTGGAATTACCTGAACCTATTAACAACAGCAGTTGCAAAACATGTCCTTATAAGACTATTTGTGTAGTTTACGCACAAATTAATAATGAAAACATATCTTCTAAAACGGCTCTGCAACAAATTCAACAAGAGACATTAGAATATTTAAGTGAAACTCACATTCATTACTTTATGAAATGGGCAAGTTTAAATATTATCGAATCAATGGCTAATACGAGGGATATGAAAGAAATATACTTAACAACTCCAGAGGAAAGGGAGAAAAATGGAAAGTGTGTAAGTAACCTAAAACTTATTAACATGTATAAAGAATCTGATGAACCTAACACTGAACATGTATTTGAAAAAAATTCAGTAGCAAACTTACTCACTGTTGGTATGTTTGAACGTGAATATGTAGTTGTTAGCTCAAGTAAGAGACATTGTGTTGCAGCTGGTTTTATTAAAAACATAACAAATAATTCAATAACTGTTACATTGGAACGAAAGCTGAATGATCAATATAAAAACGAAACCTTTTGTATAGACTGTTGGGCGTCGGATGGAAGTCAGGGATACAATTTAAACAACTTAGCTCTATTGTTAGAATCAAATCCCAAATCAGAGAGTTTAAGAAAAATTATTATCGACAAAATTCCTCCCACTTTTAAATCTACTTTACCCAAAGAAATAGGCAGGAAGGGAAAATATATTTTAAAGAGACTAAATTATGTTCAACAAAAAGCTGTTTTAAAAGCAATAGCAGCCAATGAATATTTTCTTATAAAAGGTATGCCTGGGACAGGTAAAACTACAACAATAGTAGCCTTGATACAATTATTCTATGAATTGAAAAAATCAGTGTTAATTACCAGCCATACAAACTCTGCAGTTGATAACGTGTGCTTGAAATTGGTAAAATACGGTGTCAAGTTTGTCAGATTGGGAAAAATTAATAAAGATTTGGATGCATATTCAGAGCAAAGCCTCATAAAGAATTGTACTTCGCCAGAAGAATATGAAGAAGTTTTTAAAAACGTTCAGATAATAGCAACTACATGCATGAGTTCAGGTCATCCAGTTTTATCAAAACGCACTTTAGATGTATGTATAGTAGATGAAAGTACGCAAGTTTTACAAAGCTCTATTATAAGACCGCTGTATTCTTGTAACAGTTTCATATTAATAGGAGATCCTGATCAATTACCAGCTGTGATACGTAATCAAAAAGCTAGGAATTTAGGTATGTCTGAAAGTTTATTTGAACGATTATATACAGAGACTGCCAGTTTAGCTTTAAATATCAACTATAGAATGAACAGTAAAATAACTTATTTGGCTAATTGCTTAACGTATAAAAACGAGTTGAAAATTGGTAACGACAAAGTTGCAAATTCAACTTTATCATTTTCCAACAAAGAAAATTTAGAACAAATTTATGGTAGTAAAAGTTGGATAATTAAAGTTTTAGACGATTCTTTAGATAATGCTGTACAATTAGTTGATACTGGACCAGTGTGGGATTTAACAAACGATGTTAGTTGGAAGGTGCATAAAAAGTATGGAAAAGAAAACAGTTCTAATGTAAACATTCACGAAGCTGCTATTATATTTGTTTTAATCAAAGCTTTATTAGAAGGTGGCGTTGAACGTGAAAATATAGGAGTGATTGCTAGTTATAGACATCAGGTGGATCAAATATCAAGCATTATAAAAAATGTAGATGTTAATACAGTCGATCAATTTCAAGGTAAAGATAAATGTGTTATTATATATTCCAGTGGGGTCTCAAAAGATACTTCAGTTTTCAAATCGTCTGATTCTGAGGATATTTTAGAGGATAGAAGAAGGTTGAATGTAGCTATAACTAGAGCTAAACATAAACTTATCATCGTCGGTGATGTGAATACTTTGAACGTTTATTCTACTTTTAAAAAAATTGTAAAATTGTGTGAAAATGTAACTGTTAAAATTTGTGAATATGAACGGTTTTTGTGGGAAGATGTGTTGGGGCAAGTACAGTTGGCCGATAAAGTATGATGTTTAATTAAAAAATATGTTTTCAACTTTTTATTTATATTTGTATTTATTGAATGAAATAAAATGAGATTTATATTATTATCTAGTTTACTAAACTTATTGTAACTACTGAAATAATAGATCAAATCCTGTTCATTTACGATAAGTTTGAAATAACCAAACATGACAGATGATTTACATCGTTGCCACGTTGAAATTTTTTTCCAGTTGTTTGCATAAAATTATGTTGATAAGTTGTGTATTATATAAGATTACATTCAACTCAAAAATAAGAGCAGAAATTATAAAATTTTGATGACTAAATACATAAATTTCAAGATGTCCAAGTTTGAAACCCTAAGTTGAACTGAAAAATGTTGTCTTCATGCACATGTTGAATTGCATCGTTATTGCAGTATTAAGTGATAATGTATTTATTAAAAACTTACATCTCTCACAGAAGTAATTAGAATTAGCGGACCGCCGTTATCTAATTCTCTCTCAAAATATGATATTAGGGATGCTACCATCTCCTTGCAAACATTTGATAAAGACTTGGCATTGCGACGTAGTGTTCGATACTCTCTTTTAAATAGTTATGAAAATAACACATTATATCTTACACAGTAAATAACGAACTATAAAATGCGAATGAAAACGACAAACCAAAACAAGAAATTCTGATAACATAAGTCTGGCAACCCCGGACACGGCAGCCAACTTTTGGACCGTAACTTCCCCTGTTATATGATTAATTATTCCATTTACACTTTGAATTTTTAGACTTTGTTTAGTGGCTGCAATTGTTACTACAAATGACAAAATTGCAAACTTATCGTAAATGAACATATACGCTTTTTACTTTTAAATTTGAACTTGGCAGGCTTGAAAATCACCCAGACGATATTTTTCATTCTGATAACTGAAATTTAATACAATAATAAGAAATTAAAGTGATTCCAGAATTGCAATTGTTCTTTAATGCTGATAATTTGCAAAACAGGTTTTTAAAATATCACTTCTAGTTCAGTTTGATTTATTTGAATATAATGATTAGTCTGTTTGGGTACATTTAGAACATTGCAAAATTGAAATCATTAATGACCTTTAACACTCTTCCTTACACCTATTTTCATTAATTTGTGTGTTTTACCAGCTAAATAACTAACCAACACCCTACAGCTTATGTGCTTAAATGTTGTGAGTATATTTACACAAACACAAAAAATTATCCAAATGGGAATTACTTTTTAAATTAAATTGACATGGGAAAATACAATTAACGTTAATCCCAGTTCAATTCTTCTGTTTAAGATACCTACCTTTGAACTATGTTTTATACAGTCAACTTCTATAAAAATGCATAAATAAATAATTATTGTCTGTGTAAATATATTCCTAGTGTTTGTTAGTAGTTTGCGAAACATTGGTAAAATCTAATTTGTAATTTTTTCTTCCTCTTCCTTGTCTGAACCTCTATCATCGGCTTCATTTTTGCATCGTCCTCTACCACTTATTATTTTATTTTTGTTTCACATTTTATATATCATTGCACATTATTTTGGTTTCGGTTTTACATTTTCAACACTTTCCATTTCCCGTTATTTATTACCCTAAAATTAGTTGGTTCAAACCTTTTACTCCTCATTACCCAACCAGGACGAGTCCGTACTGAAGTGACCTGCGCCAAGTGTGGATCTCATTTGGGACATGTTTTTGGAGATGGTCCACCACCGACTAAGAAGAGATTTTGTATCAACTCTGCATCTTTAAATTTCATACCACTTGAAAAAGCCAGCAGCTGAAAGTGCTCTTATTATATCTTATTACTATGCAGTAGCTTTTTATAATTTTAATGAATTCTAACAAAGCTTGTGTTTATTTAAACATTATTAAATATTTATGTTAATTTTAAAAATAAATAATATATATTCCAATAAAAATAATGGGTCTACCAATTATTTCCCTGTCTCAGTTTATCTTTCACTTTCAGTAAAATGCAACTTGAAAGACTAATTTTATATTTCATAACATAACCTAACAAAATAAAATATTTGTTTATAAAACAAAGGAGAAAGGACTGCTGTTCTATAGGTTAGTTCGGAATGGATTTTCGGTGCGGTGATAGTGTAGTGCAGAGTTTAGTCACGTGGGGTGGAGTGATCAGTGTGTAACACCTAATACACCACCATTTTGGTGTTCCACCATGCTTACACCATTCGTACCCCAAAGTATTACCGAACGCAATAATAGTGTGCACGATATTTTCTCTGACCAATTAACGAACGCAATAGTGCAAAAATTGTTGACACTTTTTACCATTCCGCTTATGTACACCAGAAAGTTCTTCTATCACTGTTCTCTTGATATCAGATTGATGGTTTTTTATTAAACTACTTTCAGTCATAAAAACGATGGATGAAGTGAAGCAGCAGATATTACTTAACTCCAGCCAACAAAAAAGGCGCAAGAACCGACAAAACCATGAACAAAATTATGAATTAATTAAATTATATTACATTTTCTATGGACAAAACATTTTATTTCGGTACGGTTCATAAAAATCTGTTCGGTGTATAAAAATGTGATCGTTAAATCAAAATAAGCATTTGACAGCTGTCAGTAGTGTGGAACAAAAAATAGAAAGTGGTTTGTGATAAATAAATGTCGATAATAGACAATCGGTCAGCCATATTGTGAAAGTCGGATAAATAACTTATCCACACAACGCAAATAGATTAATATTTTATTACAACGAAATTATATAAACAGGTATTTAGTATTTCATATTGTTGCGAACTTTCTGCTTAAATTCTGATATGTTTTTTAGAATAATGGCAGAAGATCTAGACGTTGAAGCAATGCTCGAGGCTCCATATAGGAAAGATGTAAGTTTGCTTTTTTGTGTTTTCCATTTCCTTGAGTAATGAAAATGGCAGTCATTTGATAAAGTTCTCAATAGAACATCATTTATATGGCTTGATTCGTGTTACATCTAGGTTTAGTTCATGTAACACACTGAAGAGTATTGCAGTATCACTAAATATAGTAAAAATGCTCATTAATTTCCTTTAGTTACTTTTATATACTGCAAAATATTCCTGTAGTAGTTAGACGAACTAAGTCTAATTAATGCTTTTCTAGTTGTTTGATCAACTCTACATCAAAACCTAATTTTATATTTTAGACTTGAGGTTTTTTCGGGCTATCGGCTCCTTCAAAATACAGGTACAGATACATCTTAGTAATAAGTTTTATTACTTTTAATTATAAAATTTCCATATTTCTATTTTAATAATTGAAGTAATATTAAGCAATTTGGCAATACACAATTTTCAGTTTATTTTGAGCTCATAGTTACTTTCTCATGTAGGGTTGCTGTAATGGACTTCAGATAATCAAGGTCACTGCCCCAGACCAATAAATCCAATTGGTCTCTACATGATAAACATGAGGTGGAGTTTTAAGATGTAAATAAGTGAAAAATACTTATACAATAGAAGATATTTAACCCTGTACTTTTTACCAAATTTTTTTTTGTAGAAAAATAGCATACAGTATAGAACATCCCTAATTCATATCCCCAAATAATCTTTGAAAATTTATTCCCATATACACTGGTCAATACTCATGTGGAAAGTTATACATGATGCATGATCTAAGTGATGCTTTAAATAACCTTTAACATGAAGGTTCGTATTACAAATGTATATAGGGACTTCTAATATTATTTTAACCACATTTACTCACTCCCAATTTTCTGGAATCACTTATATACTAATATTAACAAGATTAAGCAAAGAGAGTGTTTATATCCTGCCATAAATATATGCCAATGTCATTTATTCATAATATATAATCCTGATATAATTAATTTTCAAATTCCACATCTGTTCAGGATTAAGAATGAACTATTCAAATGTAATAAAAATTAATATGATAAAAATGTTCACTAGTTACAGTTTTTGGTAAAAAGTACTAGGTGTTATAAGGGTTTTCAAGAGTTTTGGTTTAATTTCTCTTGTCTAAATAGGTTTCAGTAAATAAGCACTGCTCGTAAACATATTCATGCATTATAGTGGAAAAATAAAACAGCAACTCATGAGTTTAAACACTTTTATTGTGTCGTTAAACAAATGTTCAACAATTCATATCAGTTTATTAAGTATTAAATTCAATTTTTACATAAAATCATACATCCATGTCTACTATTTGTTTCACATTGATTGAATATAAACCAATACCTTCTTACCGCTATGGGATTGGACAAACCTTCATTCACATAGTAAGGGAGCCGGGGAGGTAAACTCGTTGTTTGCTACTAGTTATTCTCTGATCATTTCTGGGTGCGGTTGGAACAGAGTGTCACATTTGTGAATTTGCAAAGGCAACTCCAAACCAAAGAACTCGATTGTAATAAGACTGACCTTGCTGGATAAGCCTTGGGTAAAATATTTAAATATAATGCTTTCTTCAATTGTCCATGAAAGGTTTTTTCAATATCTGATATCGGGGTCAGATCCAGACTAACAGTGTACAATAAATTTGGATTCAGCTATCCTATATTGACCACACTCATTGCTCTTGGTGATACAAACATCTTGTATAAAATAACCCCATTAAAATATCATTTAAAAATGTGATCAAATTTGTAAGACATTTAAGCTATAAATTGAACCAAAGCTCTTCGCCGATGAGAAATATAGAAAGTGGACAACAAAACACGTTTGATTCGAGAAATTTGGTCTCACTAGGTGTATTTTTTCAGATCAAGTTTATCCACTTCGTTCCTTTAAGTCGCCCAGACGGTAAGTCTAGTTCCGGCTAGACGGCATTTGTTACAACAAATTCCAATCTACAACAAAAATACGGAAAAGTTATCTAACTATTTATTCAAGTCAACATTGTACATCTACAATCATGTTTTATCTGCATCAAAAATAAAAATGCAGATGACTGAGTTTATTTTTTCATAAAACTGTTTCCCATATTGAGTAGATTTAGTTTGAAATATACAGGATGTCCAATAAAGTGTGACGTATCAAAGTTATATTTTATTGCATTTTTTGATTGCCCCTTAAAAATAAAGTACTCCTTCATAATGGTTCCCTATACCTAAATACAGAGGGTTCCGAGTTGTGCTGACTTTTTTTAAATGTGAACATTTCCAAAAAAAATAATAAATCATTGATATAACAAATTTTAGAAAAATTTTCTCTTACATCTAAATAGTTGGACATTCGCTGAATGTATTCCACGATTGAGTACTAAGTATCTCTTTACAGGGTGTTCAGAATTCTCAGTTTCATTATTAGATCATTCATTGTGCAGTCCCAGGCTTATTTTAAATAGAGCACCCTGAATTTTAATAATTCAATCATATTCAGAAAAATGTCGTTTTTCGAATGGTATAAGGGTGTCCTATACCCTCGCCTATACCTAGGTATTATACTTTTCGTGCAATTTACAATTTTCTTAAATTTATTGATATATATCGATTTTAGAACATCTGCAATTGCACATGTTTTAAAATCGATTTAGCATAAAATTCAAGAAAATTGTAAATTGCACGAAAAGTATAATACCTAGGTATAGGAGACCCTCACACCATTCGAAAGAGGATATTTTTTTGAATATGAAAAGTTATTAAAATACAGGGTGTTCGATTTAAAATAATCCTGATACTGCACATTGATGATCTAATAATCAAACTGAAATTTCTGAACTCCCTGTAAAGAAATATTTAGTGCTCAATCGTAAATACATTCAACGAATGTCCAATTATTTAGATGTAAGTAGAGTTATTTTTTTTTTCTTCGAAATGTTCACATTTTTAAAAAAGTCAGCATAACTTGGAACCCTCTGTATTTAGGTATGGAGAACCATTATAAAGGAGTATTATATTTTTCAGGGGCAACCAAAAAATGTATATTTTCCTCGATATTTGCCGAACTCTGTATAAAAATAATTCTGAGTAACAATTTCTGGTTTGTATCTAAAAATAATCCTCTATATAACAGTAAAAAAAGTCATATCATGATTGTAGATATTACATATCCGCAAACTGTGGACCAAGTGTAAAATAGACATAATAGGTGAGATGTATTTTATTCCATGGTTATTAATACTATTTGTTTTTCGTCAACTTGGGCCCTCTTCAATTTCTGCTCACAGGATGAATACAGTTCGAAATCTAAAGAAAATGGTGATGTCAGGAAGAGCCGTTCAACTGAGTAAGTAAAATTTAATTTTTTCACTACTAGCCTCTAAATCTAACTTTATTGACTTTTGTTAAGGTTGAAAAGTTGTTCATTATTAACCAAAGTAGAAAAATACAGAGCCTAATTGATTAGAACTAAATCTCAATCCTTTTTGACAGAATGTGAGGTTAACTGATGCAAATACAAAATGAAAATATATTTTTCCTTAATTATATAATGGTCATATCTACCTACCTATCATTCATTTTTACAAAATAATATTTATCAAATCAAAACAAAAATTAATGGATAAATGTGTTATCGGTTGCCTTCCTTGTGTAAAACTGTCATCTGTCATGTCATGTAAAACGGGAGTGAGTGGCGACCCGTCCAACCGACATTATAAATTGAAAATTGAAACATTATTTCTGATTTGTCATGACTTGAGATACTTTCAAATGGTTTATATGAAAATATGTAATTACAGAAAAAGACACAGGAGCGACAGTAGGACTCGAAGAAGCACCAGTCGAAGTCGCAGAAGTTCGAGCAAAAGCAAAAGAAGCAGATCCAGAGATAGACGTCGTAGCAGTAGGGAACGAAAGAAGAGTAGATCACCAGAAAGAAGACGTCGATCCAAAGATAGGTCACAGATTTCTCGGTCGAAAGATAGACGAAGTAGATCTAGGGACAACAAACGGAGTAGATCAAGAGATAAACGGAGTAAATCGAAAGATAGACGCAGCAGATCTCGAGATAGAAAGAGACGCGAACATAAAGAAAAACGCAGTCGTAGTAGAGAAAGAAAACCGAGTCCGAAAAAAAGAACGCCTTCACCACCTGGTATATATTTGTTTGTACCATTGTGGGTTCAAAATTCTAATCAGTTTTTTTCAGTTAAACCTCCATTTCTTAAAAGACCTCGGTCTCCACTTGGACTTAGAGGAACATCGCCTTTGGAAGAGCTGAGTGCCGAGGAAAGAGATGCTCGGACAGTGTTCGTAATGCAACTATCTCAAAGAATACGAGCCAGAGATTTGGAAGATTTCTTCAGTTCAGTAGGAAAAGTCCGAGACGTCAGAATGATAGTTTGTAATAAAACTAGAAGATTCAAAGGCATAGCTTATATAGAATTCAAAGACCCAGAAAGTGTAGCATTGGTAAATATACAAAATTCTTACAATAATCTCGTAGAGGTTACATTAATGTTTTATTTTTCAGGCGTTGGGTTTATCTGGTCAAAAACTCCTCGGAATTCCAATTATAGTACAACATACCCAAGCGGAGAAAAATAGAATGGGCAATTCCATGCCTAACATGTTACCCAAAGGTATGATTGGACCAATGCGACTTTATGTAGGATCTTTACACTTTAATATCACCGAAGAAATGTTGAGAGGAATATTCGAACCATTCGGTAAAATAGACAGCATTCAACTCATACAGGATCCTGAAACCGGAAGGTCCAAAGGATACGGGTTTATCACTGTAAGTATTACAAAATACCTCTTTGAAGTCTTTCAAATTTATTTAATATTCCAGTATCATAATTGTGACGATGCCAAAAAAGCCCTAGAACAATTGAACGGTTTCGAATTAGCTGGTAGACCGATGAAAGTTGGAAATGTTACAGAACGCTTAGATTTGCAACAACAGGGTCCATCTATATTGGATTCGGACGAATTGGACAGATCCGGTATAGATTTAGGAGCAACCGGTCGATTGCAGTTGATGTTTAAATTGGCCGAAGGTGCAGGTATGCAAGTACCGCAAGCCGCCGCTAACGCTCTAAGCATGGCTACTGGCCAACCGGTAATACCTCAAGTACAAACTCACTCGACGCCTCCCATTGCCACGCAATGTTTTATGTTGAGCAATATGTTTGATCCGTCCACGTAAGTGAAATTAAAAGTTTTCGTTAGATAGTGGGAAAATGTTGTACTAACTTAATTTTTGTAGGGAATCGAACGCAACGTGGGACGTTGAAGTTAGAGATGATGTAATAGAAGAATGCAATAAACACGGTGGAGTATTACACGTTTATGTCGATAAAGGTTCGCCGCAGGGTAACGTGTACGTCAAATGTCCGTCTATAGCGACGGCCGTAGCGTCGGTTAATACGTTGCACGGTAGATGGTTTGCGGGTCGTGTTATTACTGCAGCATATGTACCTCTCCTTAATTATCATTCGTTGTTTCCGGACGCTATGACAGTTACGCAATTATTATTACCGTCTAATAGAAAATAAAGTTTTTGCGCAAATTGTATTATTTGGAACTTATTTTTATTCTATTTTTAATCGAGTAATTGCATTATAATTAATATTATTTGTTGAATATTATACATCCGTTTCTATCGATGATCACAATAAAAATTTTCAGAATATATAACCCTAAAATTAGTTTGTGACCTTCCCGCCTAGAGCTTCTCCACTAAAACCATAGAGTTCCTTGTTTAGACCCGTCCTCGACATAATAACTGTTTTCTAAAGAAGCTCTGCGCCCTCAGTCGGTCAAGAATCTAACCCTTCGCAGAATCTATGACTTCACTCCTCTCTGCATTTTCTTTGTAAAATTCATCATCGTGGGGGTTTACAGCATAGATAAAAAAAATACTTATAGATGGGAAAATCACCCGTGGCGCCCTCTATTTGTACGGGTGGCGCCACCTTGAGAGTCCCGTCAGTAACACAAATGAAGGTTGTGAACCTCGCTAACAGTCGAAAAAGAAGATTCCTGTAATTTTACAGTTTTTGGCGGCATATTCAAAATTACTGTAATTTTACTTTTATTGCAAAATGACCTTTATGTTTTGATATTTCATTTAAAGTTACTCATCATTATATTGATATTACTATTATAACAATAAAATAGACAAGTAAAATCGAATGAAGTGTCGAAAAATGGACCATAATGCCTGAAGTGAGAAAAATAAAGCAATAATCATCAAGCCTATATATTTTATTGAATAAAAAAAGTATACTATAAATAAAACATATTCTTACATATTTCAATGACAAACATGAATGAAAATAAATATTCAACAACAAAGCTGTATGGAAGAATAACTACTTCCGTCACTTTTCATTTAATAAAACGTATTTTCTAACCTTCCTTATCTCTGTTTTATATGAAGATAGAGCTTACCGGGTGCACCTCACATTACAGTCTTTCATAATACATATTCTCGACATTGTCTCTTGAAATAAAAGTCCCACTATAAACAATAAAAACCAACTACGAATACTCAACACACACAAATAAGCAAAATAGTTTTTAAAAACGAACTCTTTACCCTTTTAAATACAGGTACTTGATGGCTCGATACTCCAATTTTTCGATTTTCACAATTTCGGTGGACATCTTTTTTCTTTTAATTTATTGGAAAAGGCGGCGGGCACACTGATCAATTGGTATCGAGTCGTGTAGTGTCGAGTCAAGTGCGACTTGAAATGATCGTCACACACACTAAGCAAGCAAGCATCAGAAGGAAAACAATTTTTGAATTTTACATTTAACAGCTGTCGATATATAATCTTAGTAGATATCCTAACCTCACTTATAACTCCACTTGAATTTTGAAATATTATAATTTCAAAATTAATATCATGTCAGATTCTGACGAACCCGAAGTATTATACTTTATGTGGCAAAATATTAAGAAAAGGAGGAAAAGAAGAACAATGTGGGTACGAGATATTTTTCTTCATCGACCAACACTTGGAGAATATTTTCATTTAAAATTACTCTGCAATAGATCGCCAACATTTTTCTGTTATATTTATGTTTGAATATGATGGTCTCGATTGGTCGTAGAGGTCTGGTTGATCCCTTACTAAATTAATCAATATATCTATTTCCTCAGGATTCCATTGATTTTCCATTTTGAAACCTTTCTGAATTAATACACTTCATTTTTTGGAACGTGAGAAATAAATATATAAATAACATAGGTTAGAAGTTCGAAAACAAATTACTATTTAATTTACGCATGTGCGGCTGTATCGAGTGTCGAGTAAATTTAGAACAAGTTTGAAAATCAAACATCTCGACTGGACATGACAGCGATCGATCGAACCGTGTGACAATTCTCATAAGGTAACGTCGGTTTGATTTTTACTTGATTCAAATTGATCGACACAACTCGTTCAGTGTGCCCGCCGCCTAACTCTGATTTACTTTTTTGACGTCCAACTTCACACTGACACTTCTAATGAGTTATTGTTCGTTGCTATGGTAACGCAATATTTTGTTTATGCATGGAACTGGTCTAGGCCAGGTCTAGGCTAACTAGATATCAATACATCCTCGTATAAACCTTACAATTAGTATAGTTTGGCAAGTTTATCTGAAGCTATACGGGATCGGTAAGAGGCGAGGAAAAACATGGCACCTATCTGTCAAACGTACAAATGGCGTACGGTACCTATTTTACCAAGTCAAACTGAAAATACAAAGGTATAACGCCACTGGATAAATCAATATCAGTCAACTGACGAAGTGAGAGGAAGATCTCACGCACGCGTGCCGGGTGCACCTCACATTACAGTCTTTCATAATACATATTCTCGACATTGTCTCTTGAAATAAAAGTCCCACTATAAACAATAAATACCAACTACGAATACTCAACACACACAAATAAGCAAAATAGTTTTTAAAAACGAAAACCGGACAAACTCACGATACACGTTTGATCTGCAGCTGTCAGACTTGTCAGGTTAGGATCATAGATAACACGTTAGGATAGGATGTCAGCGCTGATATATATTATGTGGAAGAATCTGCAACTACCACACAGTGGGATTACGAATGATCAACTCGAATCGAGTACGCCATTTTAAAACGTTAATTGCATTTACGATACTATTACACGTATCGAGTGGACTGTTCGCATCGAGTTTTCGTGATCACACTGCTGTTCTCACTAAATTAGAAATTTTAGTACTGACGGCACTCTATATGTGGCAGCACCCTCGTGCCTTCAGAGATCCCCTACCGTTTGCAGCATAAAAAATAGAGCATTTAAAAATTCAATAGATGGCAGGCATAAGACAGCTTTAGATTTTCGCTTAGAGAAATATTTGTCTATGGTTTTAACTTCTATGGAATCAGTTATATATGATATTTCGATATAGACGTAGACCATATATATCCTTTATCTATGACATAGACTATGGACAAAAAAGAAGAAGATTATGGAGGCTGTTTACTGATTTCTCTTATGTTTATATAAAAATTAATCAATTTGTTTTCATTAAATACTTACAATGAAGAAAAAGGTAAAAATATATATAATTTTATCAAGTAACTAATAATTATTTTCAGGTGTTATTAATGGGCAAAAGTGGCTCTGGTAAAACCAGTATGAGATCCATAATTTTTGCAAATTATATTGCCAGAGATACAAGGCGTTTGGGGGCTACTAGTACGTACATTTTTTTATTCAGTTAATTAGACATAACTCATCAAAATTCTGCATTTAAACAAATCAAGAGAAAATACTAATAAATTGTCAAGTGTTCACATGATTTATAAACAAATAACCCATTTTCATATAAACATAAACTACAGTTGTCTGTAGAATTTTAGAATAAAATTTATTTTTGTAGTTGATGTGGAACATTCACATGTCCGATTTCTCGGAAATTTGGTATTGAACCTTTGGGACTGTGGAGGTCAAGAAGCATTCATGGAAAATTATTTTGCTTCACAGAGAGATAATATATTTAAAAATGTAGAGGTTCTCATTTATGTGTTTGATGTAGAAAGTAGAGAATTGGAAAGAGATATGCATTATTATCAATCTTGTTTAGAAGCAATTTTACAGAATTCGAAAGATGCCAAAGTATTCTGCCTCATCCACAAGATGGATTTGGTAGCTGAAGATCAAAGGGATGTAATTTTTAAAGAAAGAGAAGCGGATTTAAAGAGTTTGTCTTTACCTGTCATTTGCACATGTTTTAGAACTTCTATTTGGGATGAAACTTTATACCGAGCTTGGTCTAGTATAGTTTACATGTTAATTCCAAACGTCAAAGAACTAGAAAATAGTTTACATTTGTTTGCCAATATTGTCGATGCTGATGAAGTGTTACTTTTTGAAAAAGCTACTTTTTTGGTAATATCTCATTGTCAAAGGAAACAGCATAGGGATGTACATAGGTTTGAAAAAGTATCAAATATTATAAAACAATTTAAACTCTCCTGTTCGAAATTAGCAGCACAATTTCAAAGCATGGAAGTCAGAAATACAGCATTTGCCGCATATATTGATATGTTTACTAGTAATACATATGTTATGGTATGTATGTCTGATCCACAAATTCCTTCTGAAGTCACTTTAATAAATATTAGGAATGCAAGAAAACATTTCGAGAAGTTAGAAAAGGTATCAAGTTCTGCTCCTGGTATGAAGATGAGTGTTTGAAGTTTTATTTTATGTAATCTAGAGTGATTGAAATGTGGATATAACTCGGTCTGGTCAATTTAATATAATCAAGCTATATTTTGTTAATTATTGTTGCCATTTATTTCAATATATACAACATGAAAGGCAGTCTTAATATTAATTTTGTGATTATCGGAGTATAAAAAAAATAGTGGTTTTATTTATTTGTTCTGAAAGTACTGAATCAGTAAGTATATTAATGATGACTATCTTGGACTTTTTGGTACAAAAAATAAGAATGGTAAACTAGAATAATCCAACTTCATTTTGATATTATCACAAATGCTTTAAATCTTATTTAGTTTTTGTACATTACTCATTAGATGTATCAACTAGCTGTTAAAAAAGATATAAAATTTCAAGTCTTGAATAAAAATAATACTATTTTTGGTTTGATTTTTATTTACAATATTTAAACTAATCTACTCAGAATGTCTATGATTGAACCAATCAACACATCCACATATTTAGTGATTTTTAGTTGGTGTAAGCAAGTCCATTTCCAAATGGAGATGACTGGATCTTCTGTAAGCAGGAACTGATGAGAAAAGTCTTTGTCTGGAAGATGAAGAAGTAGTAGTTTTGTGCCTGTTTCGCTGCGGCTCATACCAGGTACTTTATGTTTGGCAAGGTCTCGCTCTCAGGCAAATAAACCAATGGCTTTGTTAAGTAGATGAATTTGTTTGGTGAAATACGAATATGTTTTGGTCTCAACAGACTTTTGCAAGTTACAGTGGAAACCTACTCACTTCTAACCCAAGTAAGTCCATTCCTGAATGTATTCTTCTAGAACAAGCTTTGAATTTTGGTCACAATATTACAGTGAAAATATACACAAAAATATCAAAATTTATTTGAGTGGTGGCAGTAAAAAACGCACGCCAATTTTACCTGAAAAATATCTGAGTGAAACAAAATTAACCATTTGTTCTGTAAAGTGAATAAAAACTACAAATAATGAGACAAATTAATACAACAAAATGTGAACAGGTGAACTTAAAAATATGATAGCAATTATCAACTTATTTTGTAAAAATGTATTTTATTTAACAAACATATTTATCTATTGTTCTATTCCCCACTCTCCCCCAATGATATTTGCGGTCAAGGATGATCGAGTGTTTTTTTTGTGCTAATTTAACATGAAGTAACAAAATTCATGTTCTTCAAATTGACCCACAGGTTTTAGATAAGGTTTTGATAACATATTGATTCTATCGATGAACATTAAATATAAACATGAACAAGTTATTAAAAGGTATTATGAAATATAGGTGTACTGCAAAGGAAGAAATGGTGAAACAATTTTTAGAAGTCAAAGATCACCCGGTTGTAAGTATATTTATAAAATTAATATAGTCAGATTATAAAGAAATGATAAGTAAATAACGTAACGTTGGCTTCTTTTTATTCTGCAATGCAATATCATCATCATCCAACACCTATTAACCTTAGCTGTCAATATGACCAGACCATGTCGAATGTCAAATGTTTTTATTACTCAGACCACAGAACTACTTCTTTGACTCGGACATTTCTTGGAGCCGATAAGTAACTTATTGAGCATGTGTATTTCATGACATATTTGTTTTAAGTTTTAATCAAAAGTGGGATATTCAAATTATTTGTTTTTGCATGATCTTATAAAAATGAATTTGGAGTTCCAAGATCAAATTCTAACAACGATTTCATAATTTCCATCCATTTTTAAAAAGATTGTTAAGGTTAGTATGTTTTTTAGCCGAAAGCTGTATTTTTCACATGTATAGATAGTAGAATGATACCAACAAGATTCACACAAACGGATGTAGGCGATATGTTTGTTGGTAAGTATTATACCTAAAATTTTTGGGTAGATAAAAAGGTTTCTGTTATCCACATCAAAGATTTTATAAATCGAAAATTGTTTTCAGTTAGAAACGCTGGTAATGTGATACCTCATTCTCAGCACTTTATGGACGAATTAACAACGAATGAACCTGCTGCACTCGAATTGGGTTGTGTGGTAAACGACAATCGACATATAATTGTGTGCGGACATAGCGATTGTAAAGCGATCAACTTATTATATCAATTACAAGATCAGGAATTTTCATCACAGGTAATAGACTTCTTTTTTGCAAATCTTCATCCCCTATCGCGTTCTGTCAAATGTCAAATCTAAATACAACTCCCAAAGGCGACCGTTTTGCGGAGGAGCACATTGTGGTGCGATCTAGCAGTGAGAGTCTAAAGTAGAAAAGTAGACATCGTGAAAAAGTGACTATAGAACTAGAACTACTTACAGGCGCTCTTTTCTCAATCATTGTAGAGCAATCTAGCAGTGAGGGTCTAAAGTAGAAATCGTTAAAAAGGGACCATAGAACTAGAACTACTTACAGCTTACAGGCGTTCTATTCTCAAACATTTTTTGTCGCATGCTAGCACATGCTAGATTGTATTTTTGCCAATCAAAAATGTCTCTGTTTGAGAATAGGTCCCCAGATCTAGGCCTACTGAACGTTTCGTTTTAATTGATCTTTTATATTGGTTGGAAATTGAAAATGAATTTTATTGTTTCTAGAAAGCATACCAAGAATACAGGGTAAGAAGCTTGCTAGTGTATTGTGCGATTTTTGTTTTTTTTATTTGGTTGTTTTCAAATAGCTGGTAGAAGTTAGGGGAAAAGCATGAAATTTAGAAATCGAAAAGTTGAATGGTTTGTTAGTTTTTATTTACTATATTGTGAATTACATATTTAGAAATAATACTAACAACTTTTTCCGTTGCCATGATATTTCTATGTTTAAAAACGGCTTTTATGACTGTTTACTAATCTTTAGGGAAATATCGATGAACTAAAGAACAGTGGAATAGTGGTTGGTGACCAAACTTTGATCCAACTTATCCAACTAGCATGTACCGTTCTCTAAACGTATCGAATACAATAGTAAAACTCATGGAGCCATTGCGTGGAGTAGTAGAACTAGCCTATTGACGACGAGAGTAAATCTCTCCAAAATTCAAAGACTAGCCTGTATATGCATTACAGGAGCAATGAGAACATGCCTAACGGCAGCCATGAAAGTGATTCTCAACCTCACCCCTCTACATATAGTGGATGAAAGCGTTGCAGAAAGAACAAGATACAGTAGAGAGAGAATAATTAAAAAAAAACCACCTCCTCACTTCTTAGAAATCAGCCAACCTGGGACATGCCACAGGACGGTATGATGAAAAAATATAACTTCAAAGAAATTCTTTATGGAATTAAACAACAAGAAGGAACGGGACCCAAATACCATTATCAGACTTGGAAAGAATGCCATTCAATGGTACACAGACGCCTCAAAAGCAATAGAAGGAACTGGGATAGAAGTGATCGGACCAGGAACCAAACACTTTGAAAATTTGGGAAAAACCCAAAATATCTTTCAAGCGGAAATCCACGCTATAAGAAAGTGCGCCCAGCAGTTCAATATTGATACAGAAGACAAAGGATTATCATAATGTTGGATAGTCAAGCAGCCATTAAACCTCTGAGCTCTTGAGTAATCAGTTCCAAAATGGTGTGGGAATGCCTAGACAAACTCAATGAACTAGGTCACCTTACTATGGATTCCAGGACACACTGGAATAGAAGGAAATGAAATAGCAGATGAACTAGCAAAGAGGGGGACTGAAATACCTTTCTGGGGGCCTGAACCCTTTTGCGTAATCAGCCCCAATGTAATATTGGAAGAAATAGTTGAAGCCGAGAAAAAGAAAAGATCCGACCATTGGAAAGATCTAGTAGGGCTTATACAATCAAAGACTCTTCTGGGTGACTACAACCTGTTGAGATCAAATGAATGCATAAGTCAAAGTAAAACTGCGCTAAGAGTTTTAACAGGGATCCCAACGGGACATTGTCGCCTGAATGGGCACCTGAAAAAGCTCAAAATAGTGGAAGAAGAATGCAGATTTTGTGGAATGGAAGAAGAAACCTCCATCCACATACTTTCCAACCGCACAGCACTTCAGAATCCTAGAGCACAGCACCTGGGAGATTACTGGATAGAAGAGGAACATTTATTTAAGTTGAAGCCTGCAGACATCCTAAAATTCCTTCGGGAAATAGGAGTAAAGGAACTACTAGTTTCTCAGACTCTCCTCAGAAGAAGTAAGGGGGCTCAGTGAATGTCACCCCAAAATACATATACTTTGGCAAGTTTATCTGAAACCGTGAAAGGAATGCAGTCGAAGCCATTCGACATTGCCACGTTTAACTATGAAAAATGTTGAAGTACTGATTATGTAGTGATAATAATTATAAATGGGTCTTTTTATTATTAACAATATTAAAAATATGATTGAACGTTAATTTTATAATGTGCTTGTTTCCTTGGATTTATTCTATTAACATTATTTTCCAATTCATGAATATTAAAAGAGAACACTTTTTCAAATTTGTTATGGGCTTTTTGAAGCTCTGGCAGCGTTGTACGAAAACCATAATGACCACACACTCGAATTACATAATTGGTGATTTTTATGGACCAGCTGACTTCTTATTGGCAAGCGCGTGCGTATGTTCTTCCCTCTCACTTCGTCAATTGACTGATATTGATTTATCCAGTGGCGTTTCTATTGTCAGTTACCTTTGTAATTTCAGTTTTACTTGGTAAAATAGGTACCGTACGCCATTTGTACGTTTGACAGATATACGCCATGTTTTTCCTCGCCTCTCACCGACGCCCCGTAGCTACAGATAAACTTGCCAAACTATAGATATGGTACATACACACTACCAATAGAGAAATTCAACTTCTCAGTTGGCTAGAAGAAGCAATAATTGTCAACTTCACAGCTAGTAGTGGGGAAACATTTTTTTTACAATAAAATATCGGTTCGGTAGCGTTCCATCTAAAACATTTCGGTTCCGGTCCGGTTAATAACGATTCGGTCCGGGCTGCTGGCCAGACCTCAATCCTCCATTAACTCTTCCCTCCCCTATCGTCAAAACCTTGGCATAATCACACGTCATGGAAAGGAAAATTAAACAAAGACCTCTTTTATATACAGTAATATAATTCAATAATTTTTATAGTATAATACATATCACTTTTATTATCAATTCGACTCGGTATATCATAAAAATATTTCCCAACAAACAAAAGTAAAATTTACCAATTTTACGTCTGTGTTTGAAAAAATAACCTAGCGCTATTATATCCGTAATACAAAAGCTTAAACTCCCGTTCGTAAGAATTCAATTTTTTCTCGGTCAACAATAACGTCTGCCTCAGCTTATTATCGGAATTATCCCCGTCCGACATTTGCTCGTTAATTCTAATTCTATCGTTGTTAATTTTCTTCTGAACGGACTGAAACCAGTGCAAACTATTCACTTGCTCTTCTTGATTCAATATTTCAATTATATAAGCCAGACCCAACGCGAATCCGTCATCGGTGAAAGCGTACTCGGTCTTATTACGTTTACTTAACCTATCTTTACAATTCAATGAGTACTCTATGTAGTTTATCGTTAACGGTGGTACTATTATAAAAAAATATTTCAAATGCAAATTAGTTTTGTTTCGTAAAACCGGTACGAAAACTTTTACCAACAGTTGGAAGTATTCCGTAATATCTTCTATATTATCCAAATAAGTACTCAGTACTTCAAGCACCTTTTCAGCGGCTTTTTTTGTTAAATCAGGGAATTCTTCTAATTCGATAAGTTCTTTTAAATGTTTCTTTTTTAAATCCGGTATAAAACACGTTCCGTCCGCTAAACACCTTCTACAACCGGATCTCATCAGTCTTACGTACCCCATTGCGTTGCCGATTTGTGTTACGACTTTTCGAAATAAATCCAAATAGCTTTCACCTTGTTGACTTAAACCTAACTTTCGAATTCCCATGTTGAATTTCTCGGCTCTTTCGTAAGGATACATCTGATCCAATTCTATTCTATACTCAGAGAAAAATCTAGAATCTTTTATTAACCTTGATTTAATAAGTTCGTCGTATATGAATTGTGATAAAACGTAAAATTTATTTCTTAAAAATTGGTAAGTAAAATTGACAGTTGTATTCATTATTCCGATTCCGTGTGTTCTTATCGAGTTTGCTACTTGCGATATATTTATGGAATTTAAATGCTTATTTTCACTATTCCTTTCTATAAAAACTTGCGAATTAAGATTGTACAGATATTTACTAGCAAATACATTGATATTTCTCATTATTTCCAACACGTCAAGTCCTTGTTCTAAAGTTTGAATTGGAAGGTTATCGTCTATGGTTTCCAAGCCATATTGAAGATACGCTAACCTTCTCATTTCACCATATGTTTTCCAGTTGTGTAATACCACAGAAGTTAGGTTATAAAACATGGTGCTTAAATGATGTTCAGCGTCATTCTTAAAATTTTTGTACGTATCATGTACAAGTATTGGATAATATTTGTTAAAATTAATCGAAAAATAATTTTCAAATGGTTCCATTGGTGGTAACTGTAAATGCAGATGAGTCTGCAGTCTAATTTGTCTTTCTATAATTTGCTCTATCGGTTCGTAAAACGTATTTTCCACAATTTTACCAGATAAATCCTTAGGAAAATCATTCAAAGCGTTTAGTATTAAATAATGTCGAGACAAATCGAGTTTTGATTGTACAATTTTCGTAAAATAAACAGGAAGCATATAACTACAATGCCAACGCATAAAATAACAACAACTCAGTTCTTTGAGACTCTTAAAAAAATGAGTAACTAATTGTAGTTGTTGTAAAACCTGTCGGAGTTTCGAAACTTCGTTGGTGTCTAAACCGCTTGCGGACAAGGCTAAATTTGCAACTAATAAACTGCGTGCAGTGGGAGGAGCTTTAAGAACTTGCTCACATAAGTTTAAAGATGACAAAACGTCAAGCTGCCATTCGTTGTAAGATTTTTCTTGAGTAAACCCTTTTCTAATTAAAGTTAATATCGCTAAAGATTTGTGAGATAAATGTTGTGTAGTTAATAAAATTAAATGCGTTAATTGAACTGTATATCTACTACAAATTAATGGAATGCACTTTATAATTTCAATTAGTTTACATATGGACAATAAAACGGATTTTTGTAGTGGTAGATTTTTATCAGCATGTAAATTTAGTATCCACTGTATAGAAAAATTTATTTTCTTTAAAAGTTTAACTCCGTTATTTAAAGTGTTTACAATACCATGTAAATCTCTGACTTTTATGGTATTTGTGTGTAGTTTCGATATTTTTTCAAGTTCCATTAGAAATAAACAAACATTTAAGCAAATAACGCTGGATTCTTTTGGGAAATGTGTAGTTTTAAAGCTGATTTGATTCAATCTATTATTCTCGATAGCCCTTTCGTCGATATATTTTTCCAGGATATTTAAATGTTTTAGTAAAAACTGTTCTGGGTACCAGACGATATTACCCACTAAAGTACATACTGAATGTTTCTTATTAACATCCAACACTCGTTTTAATATTTTTTTATCATTATTTTCAAATATACTGAAATAAAAAATCACATATATGTTCAACTTTAACCAAATGTTTGGATCTAAATCTTCCAATTTTTCCAAATCTTGCAAAAGTACATTAATAAATAAATTCACCTCTTGATTTAACGTGCAGTTTTTCATTTCATAATAAAAATTTTTATCGTCAAAACATTTGTCAATGACATTTTTTAGAATGTGACCTGTTAAAAGGTTATTTTCCAACACTTGCAGCATTTTATCTAAATATCTGATTTTATTTCTATCGACATTTAACTTGTTAGAATGAGAGATATTTCTTATTGACTTTTTATACCAAAACCAATGATCTCTTAATATCTGGTTATCTAAAATGTGATCAAACTTCAACAAACAAATCAACAAATCCCCAAGTTTGTGTAACACTTCAGGAAAAGCCGAATGGTGACCGGAAGAGTACGTGTGTTTAACCAGCAAACATCTTATTTGTTTTAAACAAAGAATAAATATTGTTTCCACTCTTTTAACAAAAAGATTAATCTTATGTAATGGTTCCAAAGTTTTACTGATTGAAGCTTGTCTTGATGCTATATCGAATGAATCTTCATACAGCATGAAATGGGTGTACAGATCATCAGCTTCCAATATGAGTGTATTCATCTCATCACACAAACCTCCTAAAGTAGCTAGAATTCTACTTAAAATTTTATTATCTGAATATATCAGCTGGGCCACAGTTTCTCTAGTTGGTGAATTATCTTCAATTGCAATAATTTGGGTAGATATGCTGTATTTGTTGGGCAATGCATTTTTTTGTAATGAAATTCTTTCTGTGAAGCTTTCCAAAAATGATCCAAATTCATGCAATTGTGCTTCACCTATTAACCTATTTGTTTCTGCATTGAACTGCCTTTCTACTAAATTTGATGGCTCCCACATTTTTTCAACATAACCTACAATGTTAAATATTACTAAAATGAGCTATGTCAAGTGCTGATTTACTATAATTCGTCATGGTTTGTGTTAAAAAATACTAAATAACATGTTTAATGTCAATTTTATTTTATTCCATGTGGGTGGAGAATGTTAAGGTATCCTATTCATAAATGTTGTATGTTTTAGGATAACAGGCGAATATCTCCTCTTAGGGCATGGCTATCCACCCATGCACTTTCAAGTTTAGAAAAATTCCAACAGCTTGAAATAACTGATTATAATAAACCTTTAATATTTCAAGCAGAAACGCCTATGAGAAAATTTGTGGCTTATATAGATCCTGAAAACAAATTCACTAACGAAGATAAACTTTCTCAGATAAATACTTTACAACAACTTCAAAATATCGCAAGTTATGGGTTTCTAAAAAAGCGGCTTGAAAAACATCAATTGCATATTCATGCTTTGTGGTTCGATATTTATACAGGAGATATTTATTTATTTAGTAGGGGTGCGAAAAAATTCGTTTTGATCGATGAAGATAATGTGATGAAACTATTGGAGGAAATAGAGAAATATTATTCTTGAATTATTTAAGTGTATAAGAATATGTAATATATAGTGTATTTTTAATGTGTGAAAACCAAATTGTCGACAACAGTAGAGTGCAGTTTAATAATAAAACTTACTTATTCTATCGATTGGAGTCTTATTCTCTATTTTTAGCCATCTTATTACAGTCTTAAATTTGTAGTCTTCACTTTTTTGTCAGGATTTATTGGTTCTTTTTAATTGAAAACAAAAAATTCTGTTAATTGTGTAAATAAATTGACACTTTGATTTGACTTTGACCACTTGACACTTTTGTAATTTGACAACACTTTGCTGAAATCATGTAAGGTCAAGACCATGGAGAAATATAATATTTTGTCTATGGTCTAGACCACAGATAACGTCAAGACCATAGACACATATTTCTCTTTGGTCTAGCTACTAGCTAGACCTCATAGACAAAAAATAAAAGAGACGGATTGAAGCATAGGCGGTATTGGGCATAGCGTTTCTGCGCCGCCACCCGCGCATCGAGTCGCTGCGGTCGCGAGAACTACAAGACTTTTTACATAAGGAGAATGGAATAAAATACTTTAAAATATTATAAATTACCTTTCACTTCAACATTTTGCCCTTAATATCGATGAATATCATCGAATATCCTAGTATATTAACTTTTAAGTCAATAAAAATGAAAATATACAAAATCAATCATACTTTGGTTGATGTGAATCTGGCTTCTGTTTGTCAAAGTCAAAGTGAAAATGTCAATAAGAAATGGGTAGGATTTAAAATTAATTCTACATATTATATTATAAATTTATTTAGGATTTCAGTTCTAATAAAGGAAATAAAAGTAAGTGAACCTTTAAAATGTCATCACTAAATATAATTCGTCATGTATTGCGTAAGGGTAAATATTTTTGTACACTTCGCAATTTGTAGTAAGAATAAAACATTTTTCAAATTAATCTCCATTTGATATTAATCAAAGTGAACAGTGCTACAAAAGTTTAGAACTTCCTTCTACATCCAATGATCAAAGGTTTTGTGAAGATCATTTTGATAATAATGCATTTATAGGTTCATTATGCAAAATACTTATTAAATTTGTTTTACTTTTGTAATCCTTACATCATGCATCATAACATAATACACCACCAAAAGTAGTTGAACTTGAACATAATAATAATACCCAAGCTTTTGAAAATACCGTATTGCCTGTATTAAAATGAAAGCTTATTTTTTCTAACTCAAACTCAATTTGGAACATCTAACTAACAAACTATGTTTGGAATCTAGTACTTTGAGTAAAATAAATGAAACTTAGTGTAAATAATTCATCTCTCAAGAAGAATGTAGTATATTAATAAAGATCTGAGTTATTTCAAAATTAGATCCAGCAGGCTTAGATTTAAAAAAAAAGTAGTACTGTTAACTGCAAGAAACATAAACTTTCGTGGTCAATAACATTATCCATTTATAAAAAGGGACCACAAGATGATGTTTTGAAACGTTTTATATCTTTGCCCAGTAAATCTACTTTACAGTTACTTCTACGATCAGTGCCATTTGAAACTGGAATTAATAAAGCAATTTTTGATAGGCTTGAAGAAAGTGATGTGAAAATGAAGTATATTGATGAAAATTGTGTCTTGCTATTTGATGAAATAGCTCTATAAGAACAATTGACTTTGGATGTGTCTAGCGACAAAGCTATAGGCATAAAAATTGGAATTCTACTGAGGATAGGGTTAAACTTAGCTCAAAAAAGTTTGTCACCTTATAAATTAAAAAATAATATGAGTAGTAAGAGGACTAGCAAATAAAAATAATGTTTTTTCTTTGTAACTTACGGTACTGTGTTTTATTTATTTTGTTTCAGACCTGTTCCTGTTCCTGCCTTCATAGAAATGGAGAATCTACTTTCTTTTTTGTTTTTTTTGTGAATAATTTTAAAATAATGTGCAATTTAATGTGATATTGGATTAACTTTCCTAAATATAAAGTAAGTTTAATAAAAATATGTGATTTTTTGATTCATAATATATAAATATTTGATAAATTGATGGTAATATAGATGTGGATTATTTGTTGTTATTATGGCAGTTTAATAAAAATTTTAAATTTGTGTTGATTTCTCATTTATCTAAATTATGTGTCTTAAAATTGTTTATTAATTATAATCATTTCATTAGAAAAAATAAAATATAATTTTATTTTTCGTAATGAAATAATTATATAATAAACAATTTTTAGACATATTGTGAAATTCACCTACCCACAATCCAAACTAACCAGTTTAAATATCCCGCCTTCAAAAATTAGTTCTGCCAGTCCTTCCTGGTGCGCTTCGATCAACGTGATGCCAACTGTTACTACAGGGTCGACAACTCTCATTATATTATATTTCTCTATGCTAGACCTCTATGATATGGAAAAACCTTTGGAGCAAGATTATTCAAAATATATTGAGCCTAAATTCACTTCATTAATTGCTAATCATTTAAGTTTAAATTAGCTATAACAAATCAATATTTCTCATTACGTCAGATTGAATTAAAAAGAAGAAGAAAAAGGTTAAACTTTGTTTTTGAATTATAATTTATCTATTATGAAAGATAAAACTTGTACTAAAAGAAATTGAAATAACAAATTTCATTAACACGTATGTGATTTCATGCGTTGGCTTCAAGGTGTTTGAAGATAACAGTTTATCGGGTCATAAAATAATGTAAAATTCACTTTGTATCAAAACAATAAATAATGACAAAGAGTCAGTTATCTTTCAGGCTTAGACA
This sequence comes from Galerucella tenella, assembly GCA_910591685.1. Taxonomy (NCBI): domain Eukaryota; kingdom Metazoa; phylum Arthropoda; class Insecta; order Coleoptera; family Chrysomelidae; genus Galerucella; species Galerucella tenella. The sequence continues at coordinate 27,612 of CAJUYH010002602.1, forward strand.
AAATGTGCCCCAGCAAACTCGCCGGGAATCCAGAGAAAAAAATAAAAAGATTCAAAGGCAAGTAAAGTAAGTTGACTTCTAACTAGATTTGTAACTTCATTTATACATGTAGGTATATGTTTCCAGCAAGGTAGAGAATACTAGTTCAGGATTAATATTCCCAGCAGGCGATACAGCCTTCAAGACTTTACTCTCAGCGCGATTCTGTTCTGCAATATGGTCACATGTATCAGATTGTGATGAAACCTATAATTATTGGGAACCTATGCATTATTTAAGTAAGTAGTTATATGTATTTAAGTCTAGTGCTGCTATATAAATTTTTTACACATTTTAGTATTTGGCAAAGGATTACAAACTTGGGAATATAGTCCAGAATATGGTTTAAGATCTTATTTTTACCTAATGGTACATGCAGCTCCTGCTTGGATTTATCAAAATTTATTGCAACCAAATCCTGTGTTAATATTTTATTTCATAAGGTGTATATTAGGATTAATATGTGCTACTTGTGAGGTCTATTTTTATAAGTAAGTCTTCTAAATTTTTTATATGAAACAGAAGTTGACCATTTACATTCAAGGTCTATATGTAGAGAATTTGGAGTTCATATTGGTAGAATCTGTCTTGCATTCCAATTATTTGCAGCAGGAATGTTCATTTCAAGTACTGCATTTTTACCTTCAAGTTTTGCCATGTATACAGTTGCTGCAGCTTGTGCCTCATGGTGGCAACAGAGATATGCTCTGGCTATATTCTTTATTGCTCTTGGCTCACTTTTAGGTATGTTTGATTCAAAAGTCTAACAAGCAGTAACATATTCTTTTTAGGATGGCCCTTTGCAAGTCTATTGGGTGTTCCAATAGCATATGATATGATAATACGAAGAAAGTTGTATTTGGATTTTTTAATTTGGTCGGGAATTTGTGCTGCAATCATTTTAATACCAATGGTTATTTTTGATTCTATGTTTTTTGGTAAATGGGTCGTAGCTCCTTTGAATATTATTAAATACAATGTATTTGGTGGTGCAGGACCTAATCTGTATGGAACTGAACCATTTTCTTTTTATTTATTCAATGGATTTGTAAATTTCAACATTATATGGGTAAGAATATAATTTATTAGTTTGAAAACAAATTTTGTTGCTACAATTTCCAAAATTTCTTTTACGTTTTTAAACAGTATACTCATTTTAATTTTCAGATATTTTCTTTACTAAGTCCATTAGCAATTATCTTACATTATTATTTTGTACCAGCAAAAAATAAATGCACAGTGTATCTTCCTTATTGGCTATCTTTAAGTCCCATGTATTTATGGTTGGGTGTATTTATGTTTCAAGAACACAAGGAAGAGAGGTTTCTTTATCCCATATATCCTCTGATTTGTCTCAGTGCTGCTATAACTGTGGACATATTTCAGAAGTTGTGGTTCAGGATTTTGAATTTGATCCAAAAAATGCCACAAGGAACACATTATTTGGATAAAACAATGTTTATTATGTTTCTTAGTATAATATTTACATCTGTTTTAGGTAAGTATTTCCTAATTAATGTTTATTAGGCCAGACGATAGGGGTGAAACAACTACAAGTAATTAGCAAAATCAGAAATTTTTGTTTTCGAAATTCTTTAATATTTCACGCTGGGAGGAAGGTAGAGAAAAATAAAAAATACCACCGTGTAGGGGGAGTGTTTTGCAACAAAAAAGGTTTCTTGCGTTTCTTTCGTCCGAGCAATGGTTTGTCCGGAAAAAATTCGGTAAACTAAGTATGTGTTCCGCATCCGCGCGACTATTTTCTGAAGCGCGGCGGAGTACATTATAAACTATTGTACATTTATAATGTAGATATAAATAGTTGTAATACGGTGTTTTGAAGAGGAAAGTGTCGACTCTAAGATGGCATTTTTGTATCATAGCACATAATCATTTATAGCAAATTACTCACATATAATATAAATATTATATTCCAATCAAAAACCAAGTATCTCAATAAAAAATATATTATATAATAAGGTGGCATTGAAACAATTTTTCGAAGGATGGAAACTGTTTCTCTTTGAAAATTGGCAACCTTTTTTATTGCAAAACACTTCCCCTGCATGGTGGTATTTTTAATTCTTCCTCACCTTTCTCCCAGCGTGAAATATTGAAGAATTTCAAAAAAAAGATTTTCATTTTTTTTTATAATTTGGGAAATCGATAGAGTGGTAAACTTTTTTTTATATTAATCTACATACTTCAAGGTACTTATTAAAAAAAATCAGCCGTATTGCTAATTACTTTTGGCCTAAAATGACCCATACCGACTGGCCTATATGTGTTGTTTATTTATTTTATTTTAAGGTGTTTCAAGAATATTTTCTCTTTATCGTAATTATCATGCTCCTTTGGATTTGATGATGGAATTAAATAGGTATCCTGTGGAAACAAAAATATCTGAAAGATCGCAAATCAATGTATGTTTTGGTAAAGAGTGGCACAGATATCCAAGTTCTTTTTTCTTGCCTAACTCAAATTGGAATGTTCGGTAAGCATACCAAGGCACTTCCTTCATTACTGAAATATTGCACTTGGCTACCTTAATTCAATATTACGGTAGGGGTTCCTAAATATAATAGAGATATGAATAAGTTCAGTCTTCCTTTATTTTATTTGTTGAAATTTGCTTAATGTTCCATCCAAGCTACTCTGAAACCAAAACCAAAGATTACAGAATAAAAATATAAGATGTTTCAATCGTTCGAATTTATCGCGTAAAGCACCAATGCCGCTGGTGACTTGGATGGTACAGTACGTCGCTACGCCCTTACTTGCATTTAATTTGGCATATTATACGGGACGACGCCCGTCCAGCGCTGTTATTTTAGAACGATGTTTATTGGTTGTTCGTGTTTTATATATTTTTTTTTTTTTTTTTATTTCAAAAAACATTTATTTACCCCGCATCAACTTCTATGAGTTATTAGCGGGGGAGACAATACAATTTTATAGTAATAGTTACAGTTTTACAATTTCATTGTATAAGAATAAAAGCAGTATAAGGATAAAAGCAGTTTTTCTAAATTTTTGATTTTAGTTTAATGTCTTTTAGATAGTCAAGAACTTCATTTTCATTTGATGAAAGTATACTTTTTAGGTTGGAACTTAATTTGTAAGTTTTTCTTGCTGTGTCATACATTGGACATTCCAGTAAGATGTGTTTCACTGTGATCACTGTGTGACAATTTTGACAGGTGGGTGCGGGTTCTTTTTTCATGAGGTGTTGGTGTGTTAAGTGTGTGTGCCCGATACGCAGTCTATTCAGTATAACTTGGTCTCTTCTTTTGTAGGAAGTAGGGAGAACTGTTGTAACTTGTGTTTTGATTTCTTTTAATTTGTCATTTGTTTTATGCCAAATAGACTGCCATTGTTGATCTATCAACGTTTTGATTGGGGTTTTGTGATCCATATGTGGATATTTTTCTAGCATAGGTGCATTTATAGTTGGATATTGACAAGCTAGGCGGTCAACTTCTTCATTCCCTGATATTCCAATATGTGACGGTACCCATAGTAAGGATATATTCTTACCATTTTGTTGTAATTCATACAGTTTTGTCCTGATTTGTTGTTGAATGGGATGTGTTGGATACAATTCCTTCAAATTTGACAGTGCGCTTAAAGAATCAGAGATTATTAAAAATGAATTACTATGCATAATTATGCATAATACTATGAATTACTATGCATAATTTAAGAGCTTCTAATATAGCAACTGTCTCTCCTGTGTAAATACTGCAATTTTGTGGTAATCGAATGACAAATCTGTTGTTTTCACAAATATATGCTTTTTTCAGTGGAGAATGAAAATCCAGTTTGAAGAGTCCAATATTCTAATGTATTCAAAACATTTTGTAGAAGTTGTTGGATTTAACAGGGCTCCTTAATTGATTTACAACACTGTTTATTGCGATTAAAAACAGAGTGGGACTTAAAGTGGATCCTTGAGGTGTTCCGTTTTGGAGCATTCGAGTAGAAGAGAGTTGACCATTTACTCGGACTTCGATGGTTCTGTTATTTAAAAAATTATTTATAAAGGATAACATATGCCCTTGAATGTTCCATTCAGTAATTTTCCGAGTTGTCTTTTGAGGGTACACTACTTTAACTTTTGAGGTGCACAAAATACAAAATATTCCGTTTGGTAGGAATAGGTATTTGAATACATATAATCAGGACCAATATAAACGTGGTTTAATCGACCAGGTTCAGGACCGGACTCCCTTTTTTATATTTATGTTGTATACATTTTTTTTAAATTTATTAATTAATTCTTGAAATGAGCAAAAAGTCATATTAATATTTTTCTCTTTAATAGCAAAGCTTAAACGCTGAATATTTTGTAATATTTGCTAATATAAAATTACGGATTTATTTTTATAATAAGGATATTTATATAAACGCAAGTACATTACGCAAGAAAACACAAAAAATTAACGGACTAATGAGAAAAATATAAAGACTAAAGTTGTGCTTGTTTGTATTTTTGAAATTACGTTACTGGCCAACGTTTGGAGCGCGGAAGTGGGAAGATATTTTATACTCAACCTTTCGATACTGACTGTCTCTGAGACAGTGTGTTTAAGTGTGTTAGTACTCAAGGATTAAGTGCCAGAGAATTTTGTTTATTTCATTTAGTCTCCTGTCTTCTAAAAATATCAATAATATTATAAAAGTTTTAAAATGCCCGTGTGTTGTGCTGTGATGGGTTGTTCCAGCAAGGTGGGGAAACATAGTTATTCCATGAAATAACTGATCGTGTTCGTTAAAGTGTGAAACTCTTTTGTATTTCATAGTTCAACTAGCTATTTCATAGAATACCGATCTGCAGCCCGCTAAAGTGTAGAATGTCGCTACAGCTACAGCTCAAAGTTTAGGTACTGGTCAGAGATTTAAAAACTGATCGTATAAAACCCAGTGTGTGAACAAAAAATGTTTTTGTTTCAGAAATACTGTTCTTTGTAATTCCAAGTGTCATTTTAGTAATCCTTGTTGTGATCCTTTTATCGTTTTACTAAATTTTCTTCTCATCATCCATGTAATCAATTTCCTTTCAAATATTATGCAAGTCTCTACACCATAGTCCGTATATATTTTACTCTCAAATGTATATATTGAAAGATTTGAAAGACAATAGATTACATTTAACACATAAACCAAACTTAGTAATTTACAACATTTATAAATTTTTTTAATAAAGGTATCCTACAGCTGTGGAAGAAATGGAAAGAGCGAGTGAAAGATCTCGAAGCCGAGGGCCAGATAGGCCTGTAGTGCTGCTATATATATCCTACAGCTGCTTCTCTTTTTACTGTTTTAACCTTGTCAATCCAAAAAATACGCGTTATTTAAATATCAAAATTTAAGATATAGTGGCCCTATTATTCTGGTGGCTAATGAGTTTTTTTAATTGAATTCGTGATAAATATCTGCTAGATTATCAATAAGTATCACAAAATTACTAAGATGCTGGATAAGAACTGTGAATTGATTCATTTTAAAAATTCAAGTTTATTTTTTACTTACCTTTTCAAATTCATATCCCGAACATTTTTCGAAATAATTAACATGTAAAAATAAACCTTTGTGATAAAGAATCCTATTAATTTAAATATATATTTCTCTAATTACCCCTGTATACCAAAATAAAAAGCTTTTCGAACTTCTCTGGTATCTACCGGTCTCGTTATTGACAACAAAAGCGAGTCGTAAACATAATTTATGAGAGCGGCGTCCGTTTGGGACAGCAACTTGAATCAAACCGCCCTGGAGTGAAACATCTTATATCTTTATTCTGTAATCTTTGCCAAAACATTCATGTTCTAATTAAATGCTATTGTGTTCAATAGGTTTATAAAATCAGAATTTAATGGAATGCTACCAGCACCATATTCTGGAGGTGAAAATGCAACGAGTATAATCCATGGTTACTTCAATAATGAGAATAAAGAAGCTCCGGAACTTTATTTTGATGTAAACAAATGCAATTTTTTGTTAGATTCCGATTTCGGCAAAGAAACTTTACACGAACCAAATTATTCGAGCCAAAAAGATAGATGGAAGATTATTAAGACTTACAGTTTTTTGAATGCCGAAAGATCGCATCGAATTTTTAGGTCGTTTTATGTACCTTTTTTGACTGATAATTACGTCGAGTTTGGAAATTTTAGTTTGTTACAGTCGACGAGGCTGAAAATAAAATAATAAAATGTAAACAATATACCAATAAAAAAGTGGATAGTACTACCAATGTTGTTCCTTCTTTAATCTAACCCTTCTATCTAATTGAAATTAAGGATCTAAAATGTACCTATTTCAAGAAGTTTATAATTTTTTGTAAATATCGATTTCATTGTCGTATCGGTAGGATCAGAGAATTGTTCGAAATTTTCGGAAGTAAACCTTTAATTCCTGCTCGTTGTCTCATTAGCCACTTCCAATTCCCCAACCCAGAACTGGGACTCTGCCCATTATAGAATTCTACTATCGACTCTATTCCTATTCAAAAGACTTTTGTCGACGATTTCTCTATAAAAACTTCCATATATTTCATAGTAATAAGTCAGAAATGAAAAAAAGACTTGTCGACAGTATGCAGATGGTATACAGAGTGAGACTTCCGAGTTTTATAAATATAGAAGTAATAGTACCCTACAAAACGACCGGTAGAATTTTATAGTGAGCAGAGTCCCAGGCCTGACCGATAAGAATTATTATTATTGACATTTGGCCCAACCAACATGAACCTCGCCCTTTCCGTTATCGACCGTCTTAATAGCAAGGTGAATATTTTGTATCGCTGATATTTTCTTGGAGTTTTTACCTTAAATTGCTGTGGTAAGTTCAAAATTATATCTTATAATTATTAAGCTTCATTTAAAGTAATCGAGGAGCCGATTTTTATCGTGTATATTTTTTTACAGAGCTAGGTGAAATTACATTTATCACGTGGTCATCTATGTTTCTTGCACACCTGTACATTACTTTTAAACAAAATATTTTATTGTAAACTTTTAGGCAAACATTTGCAAGGTTTTACCGAATAACTCTTTTTAATGATGGATAAATAACATTTTCATTACAGAATGAATATATTTTAACCTATAAAAATATTCCCTTCATATAAAATCTTGCCAGTGCCGGCCTTACATATCATTAAGCATTTAATTTCTTTTGATATTATTTATTCATTTTATGTAACATAACGGTTTGCTGTAATTTAGTATTTTAAGTATTATCACATTCTCTTCTTTGAATTGTTTACTTTACTCATTCATTCTTTAATCTGTTATAATAATTGCAATCATTATTCTTTGTATTGTATTGGTATGGAACATATATGTTGGAAAGCTTTCTAGTTATTTAAACAACAAGCGTATTAATGAGGGCCAATAACATACGAGATAATTTAACGCACGAGCAGAGCGGGTGCGTTAATGTTCGAGATTCTTAATTGCCCTTTTAATACTCGTGTTGGTTACAAAGCTTTTCCGTCGACTGTAAGTTGTATTCGTTCCTTCGTTGTAGGTATTTAAAAACTAAAAATATTTATTTGTTTCATACGTCAAAAATTAGAATGTATGTTTGGTTGCCTACACCACAGGGACCTGACTGTCAATATAAATAATGTATAAGATGTGCGTTGGGTTGCCTGCAGAAAATCGTTGAGTAATGTGGGTAAATCATGCATTAATGGGTGTCATTAATGCATGATTTTGTATCATTTTGAGAACGTTAATAGCACATGTTGATACACGGTCGAGGGAGAAGTGAATTTAACATTTCTTTAATTTCAAACAACTGTCTTCCTTTTTGACCTGTAAAGCTGAACCAACCTAATGTGCCATATTACATTCAAGTTCCTACATATCCCTAATCCGCCTGAACTTTTAGGTATGAACAGCTGCTAGGATAAAGCTAGAGCACAGACACGATATCACTAGGATAAATCTAGGCCACCTGCTCAAGTTATCTCTACCTTCATCTACAAGCTATATCTATCTTCACTTCACTTCACTTCACCTCCGTCTGCCAAGATAAGTACTCACCATAAAAAGTGCAGGGACGCCTTAAATTCTTATTGTCTACCAACCCTCTGGCATACTCAATGTAGCATTAACATGGGGTCACACCACCCTTGAGGGGAGTTTCTGGCCATGTCTGTCTCGAGAGACAAGAAAGGTTATAATTCCCAGATATCAGGGGGTTGACAGAAAGCGAAATATTTCCATACCTACCCCTTGCTTCGAAATTTTCAACAAAAAATGTTTTTGACATGAAGCATGCTTGAAATTCGTCTCAAAGGGTTCTTCCTTTCTCCTCCAAATGGATTTTGAGTCGATAATTTCGAGTAATAAGTAAGTTAGCAGAAACCTCTTTAATTAAATATTTCCATACTTACCCCTTGCTTCAAAATTTTCGACAAAAAAAGTTTCCGACATAAAAAATGCTCAAAACTCGGCTAGAAGGGTTTTTTGAGACAAGAAATCGACTGCCACAGTCTGTTTTTGTATAAAATCATTTTTTCCTCCAAATGGAGTCATGAAATTTTCGAAAATCCAATTTTCGCAAAAAAAAGATGCTCATAACTCGACTAATACTATAGGTAGAACGTTCTAGACTTCGGCAATCGATTCAGCGGAAAATTTTACATATACCAGTATATTTTGAGTCGATAATAAGGAAGTTAACCGAAACCTGTTTAATTTTCGACAAAAAAAGATGATATTGATATTCTTACATCACCACGAAGTAGAAAAACAATGGACCCAAGTGAATAGAGTTTTTTCCATTGTATATATATTGTATTGTATATATAAACAAATACAAGCAACAAGGAGATATGCAACTGAACTGGCATTAATGCTTCTATTACATGTTCTGTTCTACTTATGCAATAATTTCTACTTAATGTGTCTATAAATTACACAAAAATGGAAAAATAGCATAATTAACTACAACCATTAGAAATTGGAAGCTTCTGTTAATGTTGATTATTTACATTTTTTAGCATGCACAATAAGGTACCTTGGGTTTTGAAAAGATCATAATTTTTAGCTATTTCAGATGAACACATCACTTGGTAATAGTCATTTTAAAATTTTTGTCTTTCAGGAAATTGAAGGAAAAACAAACAAGAGCATGTCAATCTAAATTTATTTTTTTGGAATATAAACATATAAGAAGGAACTGTGTGCTATAAGATTCGACTGTAAGTATATATAATTATTATTGATATTCTAATATTACCCTAGAAATAATAATGGACCTAAGTGAGTAGAGTTTTTTTTTTGTATAACCTGGTATAATTTCATTTAGACACTAGGAGCAACAAGGAGGTATGCAACTGAGTGGTCATTAATGCTTGCTTGGTTGCATACCTATTAGATCACTAAATGTCTTAACTGTCTAGTAGATGGCAGAATAGAACACTGTGTGTAATGATTGACCTCTCTATCTTATCGTAGTATGATATCTTTGGTATTATCGAGAAGGTTATCTATGGTATTATTGTCTAAAAAAAGAAGATGGTACTCTATGATTGATAAATATTTGAAAAAATAGCTTGGCGCAGAGACATATGGCTTGGCGTCTTCACAAAGAACAAAGCAGTTTTTTACTATTTTTGTGCACACGTATTTTAAAGATTCTTTTTTTAATTTCTTGGGAAATTAAACCATATTTTTAAATTCTTTATTTCAACGTTTCGGTAGCGTTCCAGCTACCGTTGTCAAGAAAAAATAAGTAGAAATTAATTTTTATCCCTAACTGACACAACAGAAAAAATTTGACAACTAGAAAATCAAAAATTATTTTGAACTTCAATTTTTATCCCTAACTGACACAACAGAAAAAATTTGACAACTAGACAATCAAAAATTATTTTGAGGTTCAAAATAATTTTTGATTTTCTAGTTGTCAAATTTTTTCTGTTGTGTCAGTTAGGGATAAAAAAATTAATTTTTACTTATTTTTTCTTGACAACGGTAGCTGGAACGCTACCGAAACGTTGAAATAAAGAATTCAAAAATATTGTGGTTTAATTTTCCAAGAAAATATAAAAAAAGAATGAATAATATACCACAAGGAACATACAGAAGATATTTTAAAGATATTTTGCTCATTTTGATATCAAAGGATAAAAAAAAGGTCTGCTAAATTATATTTATTTACTATTGAAATTATAAGCTTTTAGTTATGCCAATTGAAACGTTTTCTTTGTAGTAGGTAATTGTTAAGTTGAGATCAGCGAGAAGCTAGCTCCTGGCTCCTAGCGAGCGAAATTGATCTGGCAACACCGCTCAACCGTCGATCGTCGGTTATCGAACTCACCAGTTACGGGGGGAGTATGCGATTAAAGCAATTTAAGTGTGATTATTTGTAGGAGTAAAATTTTTTATTAGGTAGAACAAACCCTCTGGATGAAAAAATATAAAAAACAAATTAATTGAGAAAAAATCTATATTTTGCTACTGTAATAATACCGTAATAATATCAATATAACTATGAATTTTTTAAGAAAAATTACAACTTTCTTTCAGTACTGCAAAGCCATATGAGGATGTCCCTCGTTTTAATTTTGCACAGAGGTTGATAATGTAACAATTTTCCATGTTCCATATCCAAAACTCGCTGACAAACGTTACGAGGGACGAAAAAATTGAATAATAGGCATTTTTGAAAAAAATTACAACTTTCTTTTCATTACTACCAAGCCATAAATCGATGTCCCTCGTTTAAATTTCGCACAGAGGTTCATAATGTAATAGTCTTTTATATTTCATGTTCAAAATTCGCTGACAAACGTTACGAGGGTTGAAAAAATTGAATATTAAGAAATTTAAAAAAAAATTACAACTTTCTTTTCATTACTGCAAAGCCATATATCGATATCCCTCGTTTAAATTTCGCACAGAGGTTGATAATCGAGAAGTCTTTTATATTCCATATCCAAAAATCGCTGACAAACGTTACGAGGGTCGAAAAAATTGAATATTAAGAAATTTTAAAAAAAAATACAACTTTCTTTTTGTTACTGCAAAGCCATATATCGATGTCCCTCGATTAAATTTCGCTCAGAGGTTGATAATGTAATAAATAGTCTTTTATATTCCATATCCAAAAATCACTGACAAACGTTACGAGGGTCGAAAAAATTGAATATTAAGAAATTTTAAAAAAAATTACAACTTTCTTTTCATTACTGCCAAGCCA